>JAIMZG010000180.1:0-25319 GCA_020466075.1 Colletotrichum coccodes | reverse complement strand
TTTGATAAACCCCTTCTCTTCGTTCCTGCCGTGTGGATCATAGTATTCAGGTAAATCAAGACAGACGATAAAGTCATCCGAAGGAGCGACAGGGACGAACATACGAGAGAAATAGAGACAAAGGGAGTCGGCGGAGTCGTGTCATCCACATACGACCATACCCATTGGAAAACTCGGGATCCGTCCGCTCTCCCATAGATAAGCCAATGAGGGGAGGCTCTTCTAGAAGAGCAGGATCCCCTGCTGACTAAGGCTCCGTAAAAACGGTTTCTGATGACGGAGGCCGTTTGCCCATCGTTTACAAAAGCGGCTTTCTCCCCTGTGCGCTTTCACCCCAACACCACGCCTCTCTTCTCCCACGCCTCCCCTATTTTCAAAGGACTTATCTTTTAGCCTTGAAGCACGATGTCGTTTCTTGTTTCTATTCGATTGAACTACGCCGTGCGCCATGCATGCAATGCAACCATATTGTGTGTTCACCGCCTCACTGAGATACCGTTCAGCGCTTACTTCATCTCTTCTCTCGCCCTTCTTTTAAAGACTCGCGTCGCAGCAGACATTCCAGTATTTCAAAACTTCCATACTGACATAGATGCATCCTCGACATTATGGCCGTCACCAAGCACAATGATGAAGACCTGTGTGGTCCTGTAGCTACCGGAGAGGAAGCATGCTTTTACGATTACGATCTGGACGCCGGCTGTGTCCTTGACCTGTCGTACGAAGCGTCTCTTGATAGCCTCATGCAAGAGTTCCCGACAAACACTGCAGATCTTGAAGTGTTACCAGACGACCCGGAGTCGCGAAGACAGCGGTTCCGCAATAAATTCAACGGCTTCATGCAGGAGTCACTCCCTGACATTCGAGACCCAGGGAGCAAGACGAAAAAAGCACAGTCATCTGTTTGGAAAGCCTGGAAAGAGTGAGTTTTGCTGTAGTGTTCTCTACCATCTGTTATTAACGAGCAGGGAGGCTAAACAAAGTGTTCCAGCAGCTATATGTCCAAAGACGTGCAATTAGACCCAGACAAAGTCATCTTCGACCTTTGCTGTGAGTCGAGGAGGGCTGAATCGATATGTCAGGCATTCCTTGAAAATTACATTGAATGTTCAATCAAACCCCGCCTCAGCCTCGGACCAAAGGAAGTTGAAAATGTGCAGACTGTAAAGTCTACTAATAGCGTGATGGAATACTGGGAACTCTTTGTAGGTGCAGCTGAACGAGAGTTGCTCCAGGGGAAGAGGTCTCAAGACCCAGAAAACAAGTCTTGTTGGAGGCTCACATACAAGAAAAACGACGACGGCATTGCTGAGAGGCCTGCTTCAAAACTTCGAAGGGTATGCCCTCTTATCTACCTTGATTCTGTTCATGATTTTTAACTCGAAGAGTTTTAGTGGATCGAAGGGGAACTAACAGACAAGTATGGTTTGACTCGCCGTCAGACTTTTGTGAAGGTGGAGGCCACAATCGAAGATATCTTACCAATTATCCATACTCTCTGGATCAGGGCAGAAGATATCCCTTGTGACCCTTCCACGCGGTTAGCTTTCCACACAGCTGTCATACCTGATAGCCTCGGTGGATGGCGCCCGGGCTCGTTGATGGACTTTCGATACAGAGATATTGAGTTTGCGGTTGTCAGGGACCCGAATGACCACGAGCGAACAACACTCGTTGCAGAGATTACAATTCGGCAAAACAAACGCCTGGTCAAGAGGGCCCAGAAGACGCAGGACGATATGTCAGTTTAAATCACTTGTTGACCTAACCATGGCTGACACGCGTAGCATGTCCTTCTCGATTACCTGCTTCCCCTGTGAGAGCATTTGTCTTCTTCGCTCACTAGTCGCACGCGCCCTGCACGACAGGGCATTCGAAGCTGAGTACGACTCGTTCGATAGTTTGCTGAGGCGACCAAACCTAGAAGACGTGGACTATGTCCCGCTAAACTGGAAGAAAGGGATGTTGGACGAGGCCATTGTTCCAATCCTATACAACACTTTTTGGCGGCTTTGGGGGCGCGTTCTGTTTGTTATGGGTTGTCGCAAGCCTATCCGTCCCTACTCGATGCGCGTAGGTGCTACGTGTAGACTTGATGGTAATGAACCCTGCACCACTTGGTGGGCTTTGAGACGATATGCAATTACAATCGATATGTATTGCAAAGAAGTATACTAATAGAAAAACTTAGGACCACTGTCGCCAGCTGTGCAAAGTTACGTCACTTCAAATACGCCCAGTGTGCGCGCAAAAAGCTACCAACCTAGACACGTAGGCGAGGATCTGGCGTGGCTGGCTTATGGTGATTTAGCTGGACGAAATGACATGCTAAATCAGTTTCTCCGTCGGTCCACCTACAAAAGGGACGACAAGGCTCCGCTGTATCCAACAAAAGAAGATCTCACCAAGTTTGAGGCCCGAAATGATGTGCGGCTCCTCCGGGCGCAGCACAAAGAAGCCATCCTGCAGTTTGGCTCTGGTAGCCCCGAGGCCAAGAAAAGCGGTACCAAAGTTTGGGATAGAATTGATGCACTTTCGGTCTTGGTGGTCAACCTTCGGAGGCGCCTATACTTCGCTACAGCCGACCAGAGAAGAGCTCGAGGCGAGCCTACATCAAAGCTGGTTCCCACCTCGTCTTTCAACCCCCACCGCAAGACAGTTCAAACTCAGTTTTGCTTAGCAGCCGCAGCCAAGATTGGCCGATACCTACAGGGAAGGGCTAGCGATACTCAACCTGAGTCGACCCTGTACGTGGGTAGTCTAGTGGCGTTTCTGGCTAACAGGAATGTCTTTGATGAGCCACTCGTTCTGCCACCAACAAAACACATTCAACCGCAGAGGCGTGGGAAACCTGGTCACCTAGAGGTGGAGAGACCAGCACAATGCTTTATCTGCAGTCGCCGTTTTGCCAGACGGAGCAACCTCACGAGGCACTATCTCAATGTTCATCGAAACCAATTCAACGAACCGTTTGCCTGCGCAGAGTGCCTGCGGACGGGTACGAGGTACATTGTTGAAGGCCAACAAGACTGGTGTGCTCATGTGGCCAACAATCACGGAGAAGACAATGCACCAAACTTGCATGGGAACCGACAACAGCCCGAATCGAAGGAGATTCGATGCTTGATTTGCAGTGCGTGGCTCTCTGGCACGCATAACTTGACAAAACACATTCGTCAGGTTCACGAGAGTGCTGGTCTGTTCGAAAGACCCTTCTTCTGTCTGGAATGCTATCGTGCCGGTAAAGAGAACTCTGTGGCAGACCGGAAGCACTGGACAAACCATGTCAAATGGCACCACAAGGAGCCAGACAAACAAACGAAGCCAGCTGCCCAGCAGACAGCTTGTTTGATCTGCACCAAAGACCTCTCTGCAAGCCGCATAATGGACCATTTTATGCAGATTCATTTCCGTCAGCAGCGCAAGTTCGAAAGTCCATTCGATTGTCCAGCATGTCGCCGCCAAGGCTACACGTCTTTGATCTCTGACCTAGGAGACTGGTTTTGCCACGTGGCTAAATTTCATCAGCAACCCGATGGGTGGACAATCGAACATGGTAAAGAGAATGTTGTTAGTGATGAAGCGCAGCGACGGATGAACGATCTTTCTCAGGGAAGCTTGCGGCGTTATTGCAAAACTTCTCTCGAGCAGCTTGATTGCCGCTGTAGAAAAAGAATGAAGCTCAGCGCTTCGTCTACACCAGCTACAATCTCGACTTCACATGATGCGTCGGAGGGAGCCTCCATGGTTTCCACAGCACCCTCTACACCTCCAGTTTGCTTTTATACATCTGTCATCGACCCTCGGCTCCTTCAGACAGACGACACCTTAACACTCAGCCAATCGGCCGACTCACCGATATGTTGCGGGTGATCGGGATTGAGCCTAACGCTGTTCTAGAAGGCCTACAAAACATCGTGCTACTGAGATTTACCTGTTGTCGGGGCTCCTGAGAGCTTAAAGCTCTGTTGCAGCCAGGCCTTAGCCACTTGTGGCTTAGCATTCGGAACTGTCACTGTTACGTGGCCTATTCGATGGGGTATTTCAACCCGATAAGTCGCCTTGGAAGCCGACTTCAGACCTCCTTTGTTAATCAACCACTTATGATTCCATTTCACTTCACTGCGCACCTTTAGATGTCATACTGGTAAAAAAAACTCTAAGTCCATGAAAAAGCCTCGGCCTGGAATTGATCGGCTTCCGTCCAGGGAAGGGGGTCTACCAGAGAAGAAAGTCGCGCGATGATAGACTCTATCCTAATAGCGCGAATGCATTGTAATCCATACTACTATATATTGCATTATTACAACACCAAGTTTGAAGATATTCTTACAACTCTCTTCTCTCACAGCTCTCTATTAAGCAGTGCTCGTAGATTTTGAGTCCAACCGCGCTCAACCTTTACGAGGAGTCCTTACCAGCGCCCGCTACCAACGCCAGATGCGCACGGGAGTAAGGCTCGCGCATCTGGGCGATTTTTTCTCTCTTCAATGGCCCTTATTTCTGGTCATTGAACTGTTAAATCCCCTGGCTAGAGACGTGGACTCGTCGTACGGAACTCGGGCTTTGATCGCCTATAAACTGGTCCACCAATGGATACTGTATCTCAGGGGACTAATTTATCTCCATAGCGTCGTGGAACACTTGAGGGAACTCTTCTGCACCCTATGTTGAACTTCTTTTCTCTCCTTGCGATCGAGGCTGGGTGGAGCTTCCCTACACGCACGACAGAGCGAGATATTTGCAACTCGCAGGCGCCTTAATCGTCTCCCTCCAACTATAGTCGAGGACTCGCAGTTATCGCAAATTACTGCTACCGCCACCGGTGATTCTATAGGTCCTGTGATGTTGCGTGGTGCAATGATTCAGCCAGCTTTTGACAGACTAACAGCGATATCTGCCTCGGCCCGGTCTCGAGCAGCCTATCATGATCTCCTGTCTTCACAAGTTCCAAGCAACTGGCATACTGCTAATCCTTTTCAATCTGTTACCCCTCCGTCTTATGGTCGGACTTGACCTTGATCACAGGAAATAGTACCGTGCAGTCTGGGTGCTCCTCTCGTTTAGGTATAGGCACTTTCCGGCCCGAAATTGCGGGCGACGACGATAATGCTTGGAGCTGACAATGCTTGCAATCCAAATCCCTGGGCACCAGTTTAGCGAGCAGATGGCAAATAGGAAATGGCGACTCGTCAAGAGCGCTGTAGTCTATGGAGGGTATTCTGTTGCTGGCGGAAGTGTAGCGAGGTGAGCCCAGAGGATACCACAACAATGCTGGCAGAGGGCAATACTAGCCTCAGTGTAAAGAGCCAACAGCGGCCATTTCCTTGCCGGATCCGAATCTTCATCAGCGGCTCATTATAGTGTTCAAAAATGGGCTTTACATAAACAGAGGGTATTGTTTTGAAAGTTTTTCCAATACGCTGCTAAGATTATTGCTCTTTCGATGCTAACACCTCTACCGCACTCGTAGAACACACACTTCAAAACCTCTACGCGATTTCATAGTCTCCTACGCGTAACGACACCAGGCACAGACTCTATACTCATAGAGACTTAACAGTACTTTAGATAGTTAGTATTCACAGCGACTACCAGACATTTCAAGCTTACACTGCAGACACATCTGAATTTCAAGAAACCTTAGCTCCAAACTGTAAGATGGTAAGAATACATTGCATTTACAGCTTCCACGAGTTGTAGTCTGACCAGCTCGTAACATACTCATTCTCTAATCGTTCGTGAGGTGTTGCATTTAAGGTTGCCCTTAAAGAGCATTCTTGTCCCTCAGAAAGACTACAAACTCTCTTGTTTGGTTCGCGGTCAGGTTTAATAGGCACCTCTTTACTTGGGAGCTCTACTACTGGCAACTGTACCACTGTAGCAAGGGGTGATGTGACGGTGATATTAATGTCATCTAATGTGTAACCATAGAGTCAGAATGCTACTCTAGTAATCATTTAGGAATCTTCAAGTTAAAGAATCATGAACCTACTGTTTTGAGAAATGAGGCTTGTTTGAGATTGGATTCTATCTTGAATTCCATCATTTGTTTGTGGAGTCGATGGGTGCTCCTTCCTCCTCTTGGAGTGAAGCCACAAGTAGCAAGCTAAAGCCAGCAAGGGAACAGTTACTCCCCCGCCCAAGGCTATAAGAAAAATTGGTACGTCTTGGTGACGGAGACCCTGAAACGATGGGCTTGTGAGGGTTGGGCGAGCCGTGGCTACAACAGAGGTCTTGAAACCGGTTGGAGTGCTGAATATACTTGAAAATGTAATTCCAGACGCCTTGTGGGCAGGTCTGACGGTTGGCTAGATGGTCCATCTGCATGATGAGAGAAGCAGTCTATCAACCCAGTTTGCAGAAATGTAAATGCAGTTCCGCAGCATGATATAATGGCGGTGGTAGGACCTTCGGTCTACTATGGCCCACTATCCTCAAGATCTCAGCGCTTACATCGCGCGCTAGTTTCTATTTTAAGCCACTGCGTTGTTGCCACCTGTACCCCAGGAAAAGAAAGAACGTTAATAGCTTTTTGATTTTATTCTGAAAATTAGTGATTGGATGTTTGCTCGAAGATAAATAGCCAAAGCTGCCTCATATAGAATCCCATCTTAGTGTGTATACAGCAAGCAACCTAAAGAACATGGCATCAATTGCAAACATTAACGAGCGACTTTGTCGCGAACCGACCCCGGACCCAAACGATGATAACAGACCTGAAGCGGCATCTCCAAGCCGCCAACCTAAGGGTGCTCGGCAACGGCCGTGTAAGGTAATACTTCGGCCGTCGAAATGGTCAGATCCTGCTTTGCGGGCTCGACAACTAGAAAGGCTCCGCCGTAGAAAGTTAAACCTAGCCAAAAAAGCAAATGACTTCCACCGAGACTTCCAAGATTTCAACACTGAAATCTTTCTCGTAGTTCGCACAGACGGCAAATACTTGATATTTGATTCGTCTGATGACTCTGGGTGGAGATCCACTACCTCTCTCGTTTGTTCCTCCACTCAGAATTGACATGCGGAGTGACTGACAAGGCTCTCAGGACAAAACATACCCTCTTCCGAAGGTATTCACGCCGCAAAGCTTTCAAAAAATTGATTAGTTGTTCTACTTTGTACGGCTGATTCACCAGGCAGGTCACGTCAACTGAGGTAATTGGATGCATTCGGACAGAGTACTGGGCTTCTCTCCTTATTTTGAGTGTACTGTAACTGCTATTTGCATACATATCTTGTTCCATAACCTGTACATTTTGCTATAGAATTGAACTTGTGCGTAGTGCTAGGTCAAGAAGCGATGTGAGTGAGATATTCACCAGGCCCACTCTTCCAGTGTTAGATAAATCCTGAAGACCGTATCTTGGGCTGGTAGGCCAAAGCGAAGTGGACCTAACTAGTGCAGCGCCGTGACCCTGACGTCCAAACTATGATTGTATTGCTTCTGGTAACGATCGACTGCGAAATGGAACCGGAGAACTGATATCGGCTCACATAAGCGGTTGTCAGCAGTGCAGTCGCCAGCCGAAATCGGCGCTTTCACTCTTACTCGTGGCTAACCATGCTGGCTTGCTAACTTTTCTTCCATCCAATGACGACCCCGCCTTTTTATTTTCCATCCGTACAACAGCCCTGCCGCTAGCTAGCGCTAACGGGGCAGTAACTTCGAGGTACGATGCATATGATCTTGAGACTGTTTGCAGCACTGAAGTGTCACTGTACAGGCGCGATTTGATATTTTAAGATGGATTCCCATTGTTATTTAATTTGATGGCCCAGTATGTAAAGGCTAAGGGATGCTAAGAAATCAACCAGTTGTTCCAAAATTCCTGCAAAGCCTTCTTCATTGCTGATGAATACACCTCCCTTAGGATGTCCTTATCTAGCCGTGCTCCATGATCTATAAGCATGTTCATGATCTCCGTGTTGCCGCGTTCTATAGCCCAAGATAACGGCTTTCGGTCGTATTCTCCTCTAATATCATGGCCTGCACCGCTTTCTAGCAGGAGCTTTACGCAGCCGCTGTGGCTGTACAACACAGCAATGCACAGAGCTGTATTACCGTAGTTGTTCCGAAGGTCAAGGTAGTCTGTACTGGCGCAGTCTGATCTAACGGAGGATGGCAGTTGCAGAATTTCCTCATCATTATGGAGAAGGTACTGCATCAATTTGAGATGGTCCTCTTCTTCTGACGGGTCTGGTAGCCTTGGCGGACCAGATAGGAGATGGAGAGCGCTATCACCCAAAGCACCTTGCTGGAAAGGATTCATACCCCTGTGCAACAGAAACTTGACCGTTTCTACCTTGTTCGGAAACTGTTTTACCGTAGCCCGCAACAGGAAATGCAGAATATGATCTCCTCCCCTATCCATTTGCATATTTAGATCAACACCTGGGTCTGAAAGAAGCTTTTGAGATATGACAGGCCCTGATATAAGAACTCCGCTTTCCATCTGCGCTAGAGCAACTGTAGTGTCCCCCCGGAAGATAGTATCAACAAGGACATGGAGAGAGGCTGGATCAGAACTCCGATCCTCTAGGTCGTCATCATGAAGTGTTGGACTAGAGCTTGGGACAGATGACCAGTCGTTCGTATTCATGTCCGGTAATCTCACCGTTTGTCCAGATAAGTAGCTGCTCCTACTTCCTGTTGGGGATGAATTCATCTTTCCTTGGCGATGTCACAGGAGATAAGGTAGGGGTAGGAGGAGTGACAATGATCGAGATGCCTGTCATCCTTGCTGTCTATAACTTTCCTCGCAACAAGACTTTCAAGGTGGAGGTGCGGTGATTAATATAGTCATTGTCTCTTGTCTTCCACTTGTAGCTTATTCTATGTTCTAGAAAATCTTTCCTCAAAACTAGATGTTGTCATCTGTTTAAAAATAACGAGCAGAAACTCCCTACTCCCATGCTGTTATGATTAATAATCTGTCATGAGCAGGTCAGGGCAACCAACTGGGCCACAAGGGAAAACTTCAGGAATGAGGACGCTGCCTCATTATCCCCTGTTCCATACTACATGGCTACACTGAGGCTGCACTGGGGCCCACTGTACTACGGGTCGTAACATGACCCTACTGGAGCATATGACTTATAAGCAACAGGTTGCAAATGCTGTAGCAATGTGATTCTGGATCGGACTTATAAACTAGATATTTTGCACTTATATTTGTTACTCTCAACTATGTTGCCAGCGCCCTGAAGCAATTGCAAGTACTCACTAGTTTTGATACCTTATAGACGTTCAATTTGTCAGGGGAGGGATTGCTGCAGTGTGTGATAGACGTATAAGGGGGCAATAGGTGGGCATTGGTTGATCATAAAATTGAATATGGCCTTGCCAGCTCCTTGAGGGCTGAAAAGGCCCTTCAATCCCTCGTGCAAGAGCCCACTAGCTGATTAATTGATACCCCCTTATCAGATCTCTGACACTTCAACTACGATGATGACCTTAACCACATATTAGGTAAGTCATATCCTGGGAGGCTACAGTGTCAACTTTCTACTAAGCTCCTCGGGACCCTACACCCGCACTTAGTTCAGCCAGGAGCCAATAAGAACTAGGATACTACAAGCTGTTGTCCATCATTAAGTAGATCATGTTCGTTAATAAGTTCAAGGTTTTTAGTCAAGTTATGTGGTCGTAGGCTAATAGTAAGTAGATGAAATCGAAATCCATCTCAATCAAAATTTTATTGTAAATTTGTATGCTTTAAATGTCAATGTTTTCGTCACATAGTTATGTCCTTTAACTTGGACGCTTGCATGGCCCAATGCAGGAAACAACTTCAATTTTCTCTGATTATTGACAAATTGCACATTGAAATTGTTGCATAATTTGTTCAAATTATCGAAGTTATACTGAGATAGCAAAAGTCTATTCTAAGTACATTGCTTTAATGAGAAGAAACTGAAATCAACACATTCTTAATGTTCTCTCTGGTTAGTAGATACGCTCGACAGGCCACAAGTAACCCGCTGTTACCAAGTACTCGGCACCCGCTTCCTCTTGAATGCTGACCCCTTGTGTAGGGGCAGGAACCTTTCCAGACAAGAACTTGTACAGATGGTCTCCAACACGCCAAGCGCGCTTACTCATTGGCTGGACGCGGACAACACTGGTTCCGGAGTGTGACTGAAGCTGTACTGGAGGCCATGTTCGTGGCTCTGTCGAGCCCCGATAGCTGCTTGGGTCGGAAGTGAGCTCCTGTCTTGGGAAAGTAGGATAAAGCCAAGGGTACCCAATAGATGCCTGCGGGACCGGCGCTTGTCCCCAAGCTGCCGGGGGATATGCCATCCAGGCTGGTTGTATGCCGGAGATACACGTTGAGGAACCCGAGAAGGCGCCAGAGAAGGTACCACTGGGGTCGGTTGAGGCTTTGGCATGTTTGACTGAGCGCTACTTGACGGTTGAAATGACCTAGATGGGTCTGATATACTGGGCGAAACATTTGTCAATGGCTGAGTTGATTGAGGTTGTGGCGTAAGCCTTGCCGACCTCGGCGTAGGCATTGGTAACCGTGACTCCAGCGGTGGTGATGGCAAGACCTGGGTCAGCTGTGACGCTTTTTTGTAGATTACATCTCTTTCCACGAAAGTAGACTGGGGTGCTTCCATTCTTTCTTCACTAGGAAAGCTGTAGGGGTTGGGCCTGCCATAGCTTTCAATTCGAGAAGCCCCCTTGGTCCCACCAGCATTGACGACAGCGCTCTTAGCATTTGCTTCCCCCCCTTTGCGAACGACAAGACAGTCTCCTCGGTGCTTTGTACCATTAGCTCCAGCGAAGAAGACAACATCGAAAGGGTTAGAGCTATTCCACAGTAGCTTGCCTTTGACACCGATGTAATCTTTAATATCTCCCGGTTTGAATTGAGTTCCTCCGAGATCTCTCAGAAATCTCTCAGTATCTGCGCGGTACCCAGGTTTACTGAGAATAATCCCACGACTTTGGCCTGCCACATAACCCTTTGCTTCAACAGCCAGTTGGTTCTTGAACGTAACGCCGCTCATCAAGACCCAAAGCTTCTTGTCGGCCTCGTCAATGTCGTCTATCTGGATCCAGAGGCCTGATTTGGGGTGAGGGAAATCCCTCCACTTCGAAAAGTATGGATGCCTGGACATCTCACCATCCGGTTGTGTATGATTTTCTGCCCATTCCCATGGATTAAAGCGCTTCCTTTCTGCATCTTTTTGCTTTGAAGCCAGGTTTTCCAAGTCGGTGGACCGAGTACGAGCGGCACTTCTAGTGGAACGAGGAGACAGAGGGTCCCCACCCAACCAGTCTTGAGCCTTACTTTGGGGCTGACTATGACCGTCACCCCACTGAGTATTTGTAGAAAAGTGTGTTGACCCTCGTATTTCTTGACTCTCATTGTGTTGATATCGACGAATGGGCGCAGAAACTTGGTCGTTGGGACCTCGTTGGCTCCCTACAGCTTCACTATTTTCGCCTTGCTTGTTCCTCTCAGAAACCGCATGGGTTTGCGGCGGATTATGCACCGCTCTGGAATGCTGAAAGTTTTGAGATTCTTTTTGCTTGCCCAAAACGTTACTCTGGTGACCCCCGGTGTCACCTGGGCCGTCACTGTCTTCCCTCTTGATGGGGTTTAGGCCCTGAGTTGGAGACTTATCGCTGGATATGGCGGCAGAATGTCCTTTGGCCTTATCTGTCTGCCGACTATCAGATTCGTCACTGGATATAGTAACAGCGCGGTTCACAGATGGATGTAGTTGTGGAGTCTCTGACCCGTCGCTAGATATAGTGATGGCACGTTCTTTTCCCTTCTCTGTCTGTGGGCTCTCAGATACGTCGCTAGGTGCATTTTCACCGGGAATTTCTTGTTCTTTCATCTCCGGGCTGCCAGATTCATCACTGGATAGAATTATGGCTGTTTTTTTACTGTGTTCATCTCTGGACTTTCGGCTGCAGAATCTGGCGGAGGTGGTGTTTGAGTTAAAGCTGGAAGGCGTGGAGACTTGGAAGGAGTAGAGGCTCTACTCCCAAGACTTATATAGCCTCTGATTCCACCGAAAATGCTCGTCTTTCTAGTTGGAGTACTATCAACCGATCCAAGTAGGTCTCCATCCTCGAATCGGTCCGTTGCAGTTCTTGTTTCTGGCGTTTTTGGCTGGTTTACCCGCTCCACCTGATCTACAGGTGTATTGAGCCGGTCTTCCCCTTGGTCTTGTTCTGAGATATCTATTACTCGACCGGGCTCGAGAAGGTATTGGTTCAAAAGACTGGGGTCTCCGCTACTGTCGTTGTCTATGAGCCAAGATAATTTAACGATAGGAATATTCTTCTCTCTGGCCTGCGTTGCCGCCTTGCTTTTCAACCCATCTTGGGTTGCAATTAGACACAAAGTGTTATCTGGAAGCTTGCCAGACAACACGGTGCCTCCCTTCGACTTGATAATATTCTTTATATCATCATGAGTGTGACCAGGGTGAGTGCCTACTACAGAGACGGCTTGGCCACGCAGTAGCTTTTGGTCATCAGTTGACATGGTTCTAAAACTGATGCAGCAATAAGTCTGAAATACAGAAAGATGTGGCACACGCAAGCAGATAAATAGGGAGACAGTAGGGAACAGCTTCAAGTTCTGTAAATGAATTTTGTTTAAAGCTTTAAAACAACTGCCCACAGCTTTCCAACTAAAATAAAAGCAATCAAGTACTTCAAAACTGAATCAAAGGAATATTAGAAACAAAGCGATTTTCCTCTTTGCTCTTCCATTTTACTGGATGCGTCTGATATCTTCACGACGAACTCGACGCTTTACTAAAGGGGACTTGGGAACCACTGAATGAGCTGTTCTTCCTTTCTCCACGTCGTCATGATTGTCCCCGGACTTCAACGCACGCTTAAGAGCAACCATTTGGTCTGTATGCTCCGGATACTCTGACTTGAAAAGTCTCGTTTCAACTTCTAAGCGAGCGACGAGTTTTTGGATCCCTTCAACGAACTGACTGTTTCCGCTGACTGTTCACTGTTAGTGTTGTTCCCGGAGTATACACAGAGTGCTGGTACCAAATATTGCCGACGCATGAACACCATAAGAGTCTAAAATGAGTATCTCTCTCAAAAGCTTGTACTGGTCCTCTTTGTTGCCATGAGATCGCTGCCACTTGATGTTGTTGGGAATTCTCAGCCTGTCCTCGGTTCCAGTGACAGGCTTTGGATAGATAACATAGACGTGTAGAAGAGCCTGCTGAATAGTCAGTCAGAGTTCTTCCCAGGGTAACCAACACTTACATGACTATCGTCGAGAGACATCATCTGAGACAGCTCATCACACGCCAATTTATCCTGTCCCTGAGTCTCTAGAATCCAGAAGAGGTTTATCTTCCGAGTCATGTCGCCGTACAGTCTGTCCATCTTTCCGTTTGCGGACGCTGTAGATCTCTCCTTTTTCATCTTGTTTCTCTCCTCGCGGTTGTGAAAAGCCCTTTGTGCTAAGAAAATGGCATGAGGGAGAGCGCCAAATATTCCACAGCCCTCAGCAATCAAAGTAACAGTCCGGAAAGTCTCGAGATGAATCTCATGTCCATATGGACCATCCAAGAACACCTTTTGTGTAACCGAGACTAGGTCGCCTCCATGATCGGTTCCGAAGACGATCTGAAAAGCCTTCATCTTTTGTGCGAAACAAGGTGAGCTTGTGTCCAAGTCTTTTGCCAACAGCTTATCTTGAGGTTGCTTTGATGTGTCCACGGTGGTAGTTTTGGTAGAGCCTGGAAGAGATTTGTCTGTAGCGGTAGATGCCCCTCTCTTGGTAAATCTGTCGTTTTCAGGGAGGTGAGCTCCCTCAGGGAACAAGCGATTTGCCGAAGTCCACGAATAGACAATGACAGGTAACCCAAACAGCCGATAGAAGCGACCGTTTTGGAGACAAAGGTAGAAATATGCCCCCGGATGCAAGGAGATCTCCTCAGACAACTGTACGCTAATGACAGCAGAGCCGTTAAGTTCTCTAATAGCACTAACCCTACCATTCCTCTTTGAAAACGCTGGTTTGATGCGCAGGAATAACAAAAAGGCCCAAATCACAGTATATGCTGATGTCCAGATGATTTTATAAGGATTGATCGAAATAGAGAGAGTATGAAGTAATAGTGCTGCAAAAACAAACAATGCAGTAATAGAATGGAGGGAGATATAGAGAGAATAGAATCGTTGCCGTAAGGAGAAAAGAGAAAAGAGACTATGAGACAGGATATTGATAACAAACATAGAAGCTACCTGTAGGTAAGTTAGCAAAGCCATAAACAAGAAAACTTCCATATCATACGAGTAGGCCCGTAACTTGTGTTAGATTCCATTCAGATGACCACACAAGGCCTGCGTGCAGAAATCCCTGGGCTCCAGCAACCATTGCGATCCAGTGATGGATGAGGTAGTATGAACTGAAGGAGAGGCCAGCCATCTGCGCCAGAACGTTGGTCCTTCCTGGGACTAGTATAAGGCACAGACCAAATGCCCCGACTGTTGCTGCTCTTTTTTGACGGTCGTTGTCGTTCTGTACACCTATAACGACTAGACAGATGTTTCCAGCCAAGAATGCAGAAAGAAAGAGTAGCAAGAACACAGGTCGATAAAAGCTTTTTAGCTTACGTCGTAGAAGAGTCAGGAGTTTGAACGCATGTTTTCGTAGGATGATGACAATAATGAGAAGAGTAATTGCAATGCTGTACCACTGGCCTCCTTCTAGATCTGCCATTGTCAAAGCTTGATGTTTGATGGATATCGTACATCAAACGCTCTGGGGGTAGACTGAATAAATATTAGCCAGTACTTGCGTCATCCCCATGCTAAGTAGTTAAGAGTCCAGAGAAACCCTTAAATTAGACACGGCGCTTCGCGTATCCAAATTTAGATCATCAGCTCCAGAACAAGTCAATCCCATAAGAGAGCCTAACAATATAAAACGTGACAGCTTCCGCCTTTGTTCTAGCATCTTCAATTGAACTATCAACCTATTAGCAAAACACCAATACATTAGACCAGAAATTAGCAATCGCCAAAATGACTTCTACTACCCGGGCATGCAAGATCCGTACAACTGGACTTTTCAAAAAAGGAAACACGCTGCATCGAATGTTCGGGCCGAAGGTAGCGGTGATTGTTGACATTGACAACACCATTCACAGTTACGTTTCCCACCACGATTGGATAGCTATCCATCAGCTCCTTAGGTCTATGGGGATCGGGAAAGAAACATCCACGGGCCAGATCACTTCGACACTGTTGCCGACCGTCTAAGCGGGCAACCACCCACCTTTACAAGTGAGAGCCATACCTCATCTTCTTCCGTACTAGCCACCCCTCCGAGGCAATCTGTCGATAGTAGACGTTCAGAAGATCGTCTTTTAGAGGAACTAATGTCGTCCTTGACAAACAACAATCCCCAAACACCTACCCCTATCAATCAATCACAAGCCGAATCTAGCCGCCTGCATAGAACAGACGCCATAGATGGAAACGATCATGCGAGCAGAGATAGAGTGACTGATGTTGTGCCTGGTATCGAAAAAGTTGGTATGGTTAGTAAAGAAGAAACACAGGGAAAGGGAAGAAGATTTACGTACTATGGCCGTAGTTCTACAGAGCAGGGAACAAGGAAGAGGAAGAGAATTCAGGGGGGCGATGAACGTCGCCGTAAGATGGTTACACGGTCCCAAGATACAGCTGGACCTTTCTGAGTGGTGTGGGCTAGCTACACTAGTGAGCAGGGCACAGGTTTATTATTGACGTCTTGATTTGTATTTACTGTCTGTCACTACCATTTATCTCCCAGAACGTTCAAAAGATTGTCAATTGCTTTAGAAAGCATGAGTTCCCCTTCGTGAAAAGAAGTTTCTTTCATATCTGATATGTATGTGCTCAGGTCGAAGCCAAGCTCTTCGAACTGTGCGACCTCACTTCTACGAATATCGATTGGGTGACACTGAACCCTAGCGTGAGATCTGAGCGACGTAACTCCCCGAGCAATAACTAATTCTTCCGAATCATTTGTCAGATTTCTCTGTAGACTAAGAGAATTCCGGTACTTTGGTGAGCTAGGGAAAGCGAATTCTGAAAAATTGGCAGGGTCTCCTGAGCCAGAACTCACGGTGTTCCGCCATTGATACAAAGAGGGCGATCTAATTTCCTCATGATTGAGCTTTACGGGCCGCAGAGTTTCATAAAAAAAATCCATTTTGCCGACTTCCTCTCTTTTACCTGACAAACTGTCGATTTGCACATACATCGGCCCGGGTTGTTTTTTGCAATCCAAGTTAACTCGCCTCAAGAACCTATCGCCAGATCGTATTTTGTTCCACATTTCGGTATCGCAAAGTTCGGCATCAGACCACTGCACTTCGTTTCCATAGAACACTCTCGATTTCTGCATGCGCAGTAGCATAGCCACTCTTTGAAGATGAGCCCCGGGGGGTAAAAGACATCCAATGGTAAGCTGCGGCAATTTCGATTCCACCCCCATTGTAAGCTCAACAAAGAACAAAGAGGCGAAGAGCCGGCTTGTTAACATAGGTTCAATAGCAAGGGCCAAGTCATTTTTGTGCTCAATCAGGATTGTAGCACGATTCGGCCACAGTCGGGAAATCTCTCTCTCCAGGGCTGTCCGAGGAGAGTCACTTATTTTACGAGGTTCACTGTAGCTACTTATCAATGAACTACCGCGTAAAATAATCAGATGACACTGAGTATTTTGCATATTCGGTATCGACTCCTGCAAACCGCGGAACTTCCACTTTGCTTTGGCTTGATTTTGCAAACATTGTGAGAACGACCATCTTTTGCAAAAGTAGTCCACGACGACAGACACTGCTAAAGACAAATAAGCCCCGGCTTATAGGGCATTGGATATGAATCGAATACGCACCTTTATCAGTCCCGATGATGACTTCAAAGTATTCTTCCAGAGGCCCGAACAAGGCGCGTCTCAGTCGATGAAGGAAGCCAAGAGTTGCTTTCGGGCGCTTTCCGGAGAGCAGCAACACACGTATGGGAGCTGATTCTGGACTGCATAAAATGTCGCCGTTGCCGCATATAACGCAAGTATTTGTTAGTTCCAGGCCTCCATGTACAGATTCAATCCAGCTAAAACAAGTATTGCATAGCTTATGCAGGCACGTCGCCGCCAATGTCGGGGCACGAAAAAGACAATACTTGCAAGCCTTGAAATCCGCGAAAAGTTGTTCATATTTTCTGAGTATCTGTATGTGGTTCGTCCACAAGGCTGCTGGGTCAAAAGCCGCTCGGCGTACTAGATCGCAAAAACGGTGCCGTATCCGCTCTGCTAGGTGTGAATTCCCGGTCTCGTTTCCAAGACATCTGAGCGAAAGCTCGTAAATCTTCCCAAAGACCATCTCTGGATCAAAATCTAACACTACTTAGTTAAGTCATAGGACTGTTCAAGGAGGACATACGATGAAGAGACGATAGATAGCTGTAAAGTCCTAATGAGGAGGCCACAATTTCTACGCTGTCAAACTCACTTGATTCTGTGCTTATCGCCAATAAGGCACGAATGTAGGGTATAATTTCCGACACTCTTTCGTGATTCGGGCACAGGGTTCTCATCAGATCAAACGGCTCTACATTGACGTTGTCGCGGATCTTTTCAATCGCCTGACCTATCACAAAATGTAGCGTTTCGGGGGTGAATGCAAGACGGTTTTGCTGTCTTGATCTGAAATTCTTCTCTGTATGGTTCACCACTTGTTGAACGATATCGTTCGCATGAGGGTCGACAACTGCAACTACCTCAAAACACGCAATACACGTTTTTTTCGCATTTAAATATGTTGTTGGCGAATCAGGAGACAAAGCTCGCAGATTTTTGAGATAACATAATGTGACTTCTCTCAGGAAGCCATCTGTTGTTATATTGTTTTGATTAGCAGCAATAAGTAATCGTGGGGCTGGTTTCATTTCCAGAGTTACCCAATGGGCAATTAACGCAGCTAGGAGTTCGGCGGATTTTGAAAGGCCCCCAAGACTATCGACAAACACGACTATCGCATGGCTAAGCGGCATCAATACTTTCGCATAGAGTTGATGCACTCCAGTTGCGGCAAAGTGGGCTCGGTCTAGGAGATACCGCCTGTGATGTGAAGGAATCGGACCGCCCTTAACTCTTGTCTTGATAGCTCGGAAATCAGGGCACTCTACTGCGAACGTTGACTCATCTAGGGTGCTCAACCACACATCTTCTTCTCCCGACCGAGCAGCCGATAGAAATGAGACCATCTTTGTCGAACAGAATGCGCTGAATGTGTTTAGGTCCTCATCAATGAAGAGGCCTGGGAGACCAGCTGCATTCGTTCGAAACTTGAGCCAAGCCATGGATCGATCTTCGAGCGACTTAGTATAGAAGGCAGCTGGAGAAAGCGTGAACTTGAAAGGATAGTAACATTAGTCTGTGCTCTAAGAATTTCTGGTAATAAGCTAAAAGAAAATAAGCTTGGTGGCAATTAAACAGCTGGAAATCTATAGCTACCTAGTTCAATTGTTCACTGTATAATATAACTGTATAGTAGAGGATAGGTGGTAATGAGATAGAGCTCTTATTACCAAAGCCTTGCTTTGTGGTGCAGTTGATAACCTTGAACTGCTTGAGTTATTAATTCAGAGATCAAGTTGCTTTCCTTTCTAGAATAATACAAGAAATACTAGTTTTCTAGTAAATTCTAGATACTTCAAACCTTATTACAAGAAAATAATTAAATCTGGAAGAGAACACAACATTCTGTTTTATAAACCTCTAGTTAGTTAGTTCTAGATATTAAACATGAAAGTTAAAACTAGATACATTCTAGAACTGATAACTCTATATTAGAAGTAAAGAGGGGTTTTATTTTACTAGCTCCTGTATAGTCATTTCTAGAATATAGGATCAGATTTCTAGTATGTTCTAGAATAGTTCTGAAGCTAAGTAGAGCCTGGTCTGGACTTAAGGCTAGAAATCATTGCATCAAAACTTTAGTTCTAGAAATTATTTACCTTATCTTCAAAATATTTCAAGAATCGCATCCTAAGAAATAAGGCCCTTTGAAGTTATAAAATCTAGAAAGTAAAAGGAGTGGAATATTCTGAAATCTGTGGCGTAAAAGATGCTAAATCTAGCTACAGACTACAAACATCCTGCGAATGAGCGTAATTGCGGCCAGGCTCCTACTGAGGCTTATATATAATGAGCGACCAAGTATAACTTTCTACCTAGATATCTCTAGATAACGTTGTTGTAAGCATCAGCTGATGAATTCATTGCTACAGGCGTAGCTGGACTACTGAATCTCCGTTCTCGTGCTCGTTCTTTAGACTAATATGCGGGCTTTAGTACAGGTGGGTTGAGTAGAAGTTGAACTTTTACCTGAACAGTAAGACTACAGAATCGATCTTCGAGATCCTTGAGCCGTGGCTGGAGTCCGTAGATAGCCTCAGAAAGATCATTATGGGTTGCCATATAAGCTTGTTGCCAGTATGCCGCCGCTGTTTGATACTGTTCTTTGTCTCGGAGCAGTGGCTGAGTTATTCTGTCGTGATTGTAATAAATCAGGGTAGAGGGAAAACGCAACTCCCATCTTGGAGCGAACATGGTTGGCGAAGGTGTTGGTGGTGACGGTAAAAGTGATGGTTGGAGTTGGAAAGGCTGATGCGGAGGGCTTGCCGGTTTGTCGATTTGGCCATGAATCAGGTTTGGACTGATGAGTCCGTATCGTCGGCTGTTACCACCTGGAGCCTTCAAAACGTCGGCCTGTCGGCTTGGCAAGAGAGTTGGTGGCAAATTGTCTCTGGCTAAGTGGGGAGGATTGGGATCTTGGGCACTCATGATGATCTCCTGATCTGTGATTAGAGATAAGCAACAGTGTCAGGAGGAAAACACGTTCAATTTATACTTGTCTGCTATGGAAGTACTAATGATGGTGCAACCTAAATGAATCTAAGTACTAAGACAACCTTACAAGGTCCCAATCTGACGCAGGCAAAACGAGAATGTCGTGCTAATTTAGGCTGTTGCTAAAGTTAGAAAGTGAAGAATGTGACTTGAACAAGGATCGCGGCGAGACCCAAACTAAAATTCACGAGATTGCATACCACCGCCACGGCTCCATATTGATCTAATTCTCCCACGCTGATGTCACTAAAAGCGTGTCTTGCCTCCTTTAGAAGTATTGAAGCTAGTGTTGGAAGAGCAATAACAGGAATAAGAAGGGCACTGAGTCCCAGGATTATGATAGTCTGCATGCGCTGCAATCGGAAACTTTTTTGGAGAAGTGCAGAGGCAAGAATAATAGCGCAAAGGGCGGAGAACAGAAATGTTACCGCCCCTGATGATATGAACAGGCCTCGAAGCAAGGAAAGGCAACTAAGAACGTCGCCAAGCTTAGCAATAATAGGAAAGTCTTGCTGAATCGTATCAAGTTGATCTAGCGAGGTACATTTGCTGCTATCCTTGAAATTTAAACAGATTCTTTCAACGCCAATGCTGAGGTTTCGGGGAGATTGGCGTACGACTTCACCAATCAAAGTGTTTTCTATGAGCTGTTCGAGTTAGTATCCGAGCTCTGTTTGATAGTTAATCACTCACCTGAACCGTAGCAAATCCGGTGTCTCGAATGCCCGGAACATTCATGGCAACTGCAATCAGTACAATATGAGTAACTGTAATGATTGTGCTCGTGACTGTAAGAAAGATTAATATACCCGAGTAGGTTGGTAACATTCTTGTATTTTCAGTCCCCTTTGAGGCCTGATAGAAAACAGTAGCCAAAGGATAAAGCCTGGACAGAGCAGGAAAACATTGCTTTCTATTTGAATAAGTAAAGCAAAGAGCAGCTCTATTAATAGAAATGAACTTTAGGCTCGATTTGAATTATGATAGTGATTATCAAATAAGATATTTCTTGAATTCAACTAGTTATAGTTTGGTGAGTTTGATCTATAGTTTTCAATTTGATTTAGTCTCGAATTATAATACTAATTACTAATTAATGTGGTTTAGAACAAATTAAAAGAGTTGTCTTATGTCTCTCTTAAAGGACTGTATACCCTTTCAATGCAGACACTTTGCTGTTAGCCCTGAGTGCTTTTGCTTTACTACATTGAATTTGCTCTTTAGAATATCACTTTCTTATATAGCTCTATCAAAAAGAGAAAGCAAACGTATATGATAATCTTGAACTATTTGTTTGGATCTGGTCAAAATTAGACAATGTTTATTCAGGTTTTTTCTAAACAGACTAAAGTAATAGATAACAGGCAAGAAGATGACCTAAAAACTCTATGTAAACTTGAGACGAATGATTAAATCCCCAACGCTACGCTTCGACTCAGATCTCTCATGTGCCACATGATCCCTCGAAATGCGGACATTACGAGGGCGTGGCAAATAAGAAATTTCTCTATTTGCTCTGCGTCGCATTGGACGTGTTCCTGCTGATCAAGTCGCAATTTGATTGAGCAAACTTTTTTCCAGGCAAGCGAAAGGTCTGACAGACATCGGAATGGAACCTCGAAGTTTTCAATAGGTAATCTAAGAAGTTCTTCAAGCCTCGCAATGTTTGCTTCGTGTGGGCGATTATGAGTGGCCAGCACTTCCGAAAAGAGTTCCGGGTCCATTTGGGCTTCTGCTAGGTTGCCTTTGACTATTTCTCTCAGTACGTGACATATATGGCTCAAGCTTTCTTCGCTGCTACGCCTTTGCCAGGTCTCTATAATGTCAAAAGAGTTTTCGGATGGAGTGGGGGCATTTTCTCTTTCCCTCCCCCCTGGTATGATATGCTCCAAAGATGGATCAGACGAACTTTGACCATGTGTTTGGTGTGAGCCATACTCATCAATATGAGACAAAACCTGGTCCTGAGGCTGTGGTAATGGACCGGGAGGGAAAGAGCTGTGGGAAGATGTGTTATGCTGATTGAACTCGGGGGCAAACTGGCCTGGAGGCTGCAATGATACATCGACAGGGAGAAAGCTCTGTGAAGAAGGATCGTATTCACTTCCCGGGTAAAAATACAAAGCCGGCTCATGGTCCGCAATATAGTAGGGAGATGAAGAGTTGGTCTGCGGTAGTTGAGCACCAGGGAAGGACGGTGCGGGAATACCCTGCTCGCTAGCCGAATATTGATCAACGGCGACATGTGGGTATTCTTGAGGGTCAGGGTCCATTTTGCAAAGTACCCAGCATCTTATGATGAGATGAGAGAGCTGGACTCCCCATCCTTTAAGTAGCCAAGCCAAACATGAGCTGCAATGGGCAGCGAGCAACTCGTTGGCACCATTTTCTTGAAACAAGCTCGCAAGAATTACATGTTGTTTTTTGTCAAATGTAAATCCTTTCCTGAAATCTGATTACGCGGAACGGCCACCGCGAGGTTTCGTTCTCAAGAAACCTTTGAAGTTGATATTTCCATCGGCTTCTACACTGATAGAAGGGCATTCAAGGCTGACACCGTCAAGCACACCGTTACAAACTAGGAAAATACGGCGCTGAGAGTCTTTTAGCCTGGTAAAAAAGGACTGCCAAGTCCCTGTTACCAAGGTAACGTCGGTAAGACCAATGGTGCTCAGACGAGTATTTTTGTCAATTGTAGCGTGTAACTCTGATTCCGAAATCCATATGTTTTTCACATGCAACTCCTGCAATGTTGCCAAATCCGCCTTGTGAATAGCGGGAGGAGCCTGTGTTCCGTTTGTTTTCTCGAGTCTGATGCTTAGATACTGCAGGTTTGGAAAGCATCCCAGAAATTTGAGAAAGGGTTTATCTCTCCAGTTTTTTGTCACTAGGCAATTGATATCAAGTCGCGTAAGAAGCTGAGAATGACTCAAAGGAGGAAGGTCCTGGATGTTGAGTTTACCTTTGATGACAAGAATTTTTATATGACAAAACCTGCTGCTGATTTGTAGAAAAGAGCTCACTAGAGGTGCCATAGACTCGTTAAAGGACGGCGAAATCCACATGTTCTTTCGAATAGAACCAAGCTTATGTTTGATAGGCCAGCAATGGTGCGCTGTGAGTTGAAGAGGCGAGAGAGTTAGAGACTCGATGTGGGGCATATGTAAGAGCAGGTTAGCCAGCACAGTAGGGCTCTTCAAGGTATTCTCTTGCCGTTGAGTAGCAGTATAGTCCACATAACGCTGATACACTTCATCTATGGCCGATTCTAGGAAGACACGTGGATGCAGTTCATAGAGGAAAGAAGGATGAGCTCTCCATTCGTCTCTTGAGCAATTTGGCCATTCCCCATGATAGACTGTTAAAGAATTTGTCTGGCAAAACGGCCCATAGGGTTTGGCATGGTGATTGAAGTCACGAATACATGAGCCGACATTTAACACAGCGATATGATGCCTTATGACGGGATATGTCGCTCTCGCAATCCAGATGCTTGCGAGACGGAAATTGCAAAGATCCGAAATCAGGAGGCAAGAAGAAACCTGTATGATGAGCTCTTGCGGTAAGGTATCCATGACGTTTGTACGGAGAGAAGCAAAGCAAGTGCGGAACGGGGAATGCTCGCTATTACTATCTTTTGTATGAGAACCTAGTGGGCGGAAATCAAAAAACGAATTTCAGCTTTGAATTTATCTTGGTGCGAAGATCAGTTTTCCGAACTTCGAATTTTGTGGTCGCAGGCCGCCGCGAGAACTGGCGTGGTCCACTGTGGTCCTCGTGGACTCCCTCGGCCCAAACCAGGAAAATTGTCCAACCATACACAGACACTGGTTACGCAAGGTCGTAAAACACGTCAGCAAAATGAAAAGAGTGTGTGTTCCAATTCAAATACTATCTAATGAGTGTGCGATATTGCCAACGACGAAAAGATCTACCAATACACCGTGACGGAAGTAATACAGAAACTGTTCGTTTAGATCTGTTAAGCATTTATACAGAGGCAGTAGCTGTGATGCATGGAACCATGCAGTCAGTCACAGTGATGGGTGTGGCTGCGCCTGCTTGATTAGTGGTTCTTGAAGTGTCTTCCACTGCAGTCAGAGTTGAGCCAGCAGTGGTAGTTCCAAATGGCCGGACCACGATCGTCGTCGGTGTGATCGTTTGAGGTGAGCTAATCAGGATGATTGAAGTGATTGGGATTGAAGTGGTCTGAGTGTTCAGACTGCTGGTTGTGTCCATGGTGGTTGTATCGCCTGGTCCAGCGGGAGGGGCATTCGCTGCTGCGGCAGTAGTGGTTGTACGAACAGAGGCAGCACCAAGTTTAGTTGTTGTCACCGGCGTAGAGACTGTTGTGCTTCCTCGCGCTGCAGCATCAAGGAGTGATGAATTGGTG
This sequence comes from Colletotrichum coccodes, assembly GCA_020466075.1. NCBI lineage: Eukaryota > Fungi > Ascomycota > Sordariomycetes > Glomerellales > Glomerellaceae > Colletotrichum > Colletotrichum coccodes. Next base: position 1,019 of record JAIMZG010000180.1, on the reverse strand, counting down.
GCTTGGTCTCGCGTCGGAGCCTGAAAGCTGGTGGTTGCTGTCGTGAAGGTGGAGACGACAGTCTCTACCTGCATGCCGGTGGACCTGGTGCGAGTGACTAGAGTAGTCAACGTCTGGCGAGTATTAGAAACGCACCCTACGGTGCCACTCCGGTCGAGCTGAACAGCCTCCATGTTGCCTCGCCCGTCAGTGATTGCAACGTGACTGCAAGTTAGTGCTCCTTGCCCTGCGCATTGCCTGTAGAAAATCAGCTAAAGCGCTTGATAATCAATTGGCCATGTGACTGACCAGATAACGTATGCGTCCCCATTTGGCAAGTCAACAGGCACCATCAATTGAGCAAGTTCAAAGTCTGTGCACTGGATTGCATCAAAAGACCAGTTGATTGGAAGATAATCGGAATCCTTGAATCTCAAGGTAGCTGTGCAACGAGTACCCCAGGGATTATCAATCCTGTTGGTTATCTTAGCGTGCCTTGAACTGTCAAAGGGTAGCATACACCCACCGAGCGGAAAGAATCCCTCCAGCCATCACCGAGATGGGAGGATCCCACGTACAAATCGCCGGGAAACCATTCATGGAGAGAGCGGACCGGGCCAGGGCAAGAAACGAAACGAGTGTAAATGCCTTCATGTTTTGTTTGACACGGGATTTTTGAAGAAGAGTCGAATCAATCCAAGGAGGAGATACAAGTTAAATATCCTCAGGCCAAGTGAGAACAAATTTCTAAAAACAGGGAAGGGGAAGGCAAAAGAGGAGAATTAAAATCGGAAGTCAGTGTTCGTGAAAATCGCAGGCGCTTAGGTCGCTTGTTCAGCGCTTAAGTTCGCCATGCTTGTCTCGAGAGCACGACCATCTCGAATACATAAGTCAACGTACCCACTTCTGGCCACCCCCCGCATTTAGCCAGCCCAAAAATCGCTCACCACCATAACTTTCTGTGGTTTCCTCCAACTTCTAACTACCACAGCTTTTCTACTTTTTACTTAATTAACTTTAGTTTTTCTATATATATTAAA
>JAIMZG010000179.1:0-73680 GCA_020466075.1 Colletotrichum coccodes | reverse complement strand
TTTCCTCTCCTCCACCTCCTCTTGTGCCGCTCTCACTCCCCCCTCCTCTCCAACCGTCGTGTGTGGCTTGCTTCTGACACAACCTTCCCTGCCTCTGTCCGCTCGCTACCCGCAGAGGCTGGTCGTTAGTTGCTGATTTTTGCTACCATCATCGCGCTATCCTCGCCGCCTCGTCACTCGCTAGGCTATTTCACGAGGCTGGTCAACTTCAACTTTCTCGTCACTCGCTTTGGCGACCCTCGCTGTCTTTCTTCTCTGCTTCTGTCTCTCGCTTTGCTCTCCCCCGCCTTCGCTACAGGGACGCCCTCGCCCATATCGAGACCGTCACAGGAGTGCATCGACACTTGACACTATTTCCGCTTGCATTATCCATCTCCGGCGCATTTGTCCTTTTCAGATCGGAAGCAACTGGCGATTCTCTCAAACTACACTACCGCCGATTGAGAATAAACCTTCTTTGCTGCTGCTTCCTGGGACATCGCCACTAATACTATAATGTCGCGCCCGTACACACCGCGGGGGACATCTCCCGACTCTGGCCTGACAGCTCCGAATAACCCTTTCGCCTCAAACCCGTTCGACACCGATAATGATTCGAGCGCGGCCCCTTCGCTTGCCAGCGACTCAACCTTCACCGTGGTACGCTCTCATGATTAATGAATAACAGGGGCGACCTTGAGGCCGATGAAGCAGAAACTGACTTCCCCTAGAATGCTATCGGACAAACGTCACCGCACGACTCTTCAGACAGAACAGGTCAAAGATCGAGTTGGACAGACTCTTCCAACCACCGCCTGAGCAGACCCGAAATTGTAAGCTTCCGCGCGTTCTATGGACACCAGTCAATGACTTGAGCCCAAGCTGACCATGTACCAGGAGCCTTCACCCCTGGCACGAGAAGTCCCGGTCTACAACGAGAAAGGCCACCAGCACTCATCATCCGACACGGATATAGAGGCCAGCCATGTCCCGCCTGTTGTGTCGGACCCTGAGAAGGCAAAAGAGACGCACACGACGGCTCTTCCGCCTTCATCGGGTGCATCGTTTCCCAAGCGGCTGTACAACCGCTTTCGCGCAACCTACTGTCCCAAGGAAGAGCCGCCTCTCGTCCTGCCCGTCTGCCCGAACGACACCGAGAAGCTGAACTATGTGCACACCAACCGGATTCTTCTCTACATCTTTGGTGTTTTCTCGTTCCTCTCGCTCGGCGCCGGTATGTGGCTGTTCGCGCTCTCGGCCCCGGCGTTCTACTGGTATGGCGTTTTTGCGGGTGCAATGTGCATTTACCTCTTGGTCTCGTACGCTGTTGGTATCATTGGAAGAGACTGGGACTACAAGGCGCATTTGGAGCTGGTCGAGCGGTTCCCCATCACTGAGGAGAACGCCCCTACTGTCGACATCTTCCTGCCTTGCTGCTCCGAGCCGATTGAGATTCTCGAAAACACCTACAAGCACATTGTCAACATCGATTGGCCCGCTTCCAAGCTCCAGGTCCATGTCATGGATGACGGTGCCTCGGAGCCCGTCCGCCTGCTCGCCGAGAAGTATGGCTTCAAATATTCTGTTCGCGATGACCGCCCTCGCCTCCGAAAGGCTGGCAACTTGCGATGGACGTTTGCCCAGACCAACGGGGACTACTTTGCCATTTTCGACGCCGATTTCTGCCCGCGTCCCGACTTCATCAAGGAGCTGATGGTTGAACATTTGGGCGACGATAAGACGGCCCTTGTCCAGAGCCCTCAGTTCTTCCGTGTTACCGACGACCAGACCTGGGTTGAGCAGGGTGCGGGTGCCACGCAGGAGTTGTTCTACCGCGTCGTCCAGGTCAACCGTAACCGATGGGGAGCATCCATCTGCGTCGGAAGTAATGCCTTGTACCGCCGCGAGTCGCTCGTCGACGTCGGTGGGACTGCTGAGATTGGGTTCTCTGAGGATGTCCACACTGGGTAGGTCTTTGATCTGGAAGAACGCGACCCTTGTTGCTAACATGAATCAGATTCGGCGCTGTTGACCGCGGCTGGAAGGTCAAATACGTCCCTCTCTGCCTCGCAACCGGTGTATGCCCCAACTCTCCCCGCGCCTTTTTCTCCCAGCAGATGCGCTGGGCTCGCGGTTCTACGACTCTCCTCACAAACGGTCACTTTTGGGTTTCCAATCTTACGCTGATGCAGAAGATCTGTTATCTTTCAGGTTCGTTCACAATCATTCCTTCGGCGCCTTTCTCAACTAATCAGGTCTAGGTTTCATGTACTACATGGCCGTTTCACTCAACATCTTCCTCGCCCCTATCGCCGGTACTCTCCTACTGGCAGTCCGTCCTCAGTGGTTCAAGTTCTGGAACCTGGCATTTGCAATCCCTTCGATTCTCTATGGTGTCATTCTGATGCGCTGCTGGGCCAAGGCCAAGTACGGCTTCAATGTACAGCACGCCATGACGATCATGAGCTACGCCTACCTCACCGCCATCAAGGACCGCCTGTTCAATATCGAGCTCCTCTGGGCCGCGTCCGGCGACTCCAAGGCTCACAAGAGCAACAAGTACCGTAACATGCGCCTTCTCTGCATTTTCTGGAACCTTGTCGTCACCGGTGCCATGATCGGTGTCGTCACATGGCGGCTTGTCACAGGCTTTACCTGGTATCACCCCCTGCCCTTAATCATCATCAACGTCTACAACCTCTTCATCAACCACTACTTTATGTTCTGCGACTGGTAGCGACATGTATCGGCCCCAAGAGACTTTTGCTTACGGGGGAGAAGGAGGAACAAGGCGGTGTTTGTGATTAAGCCTTGCATTATACATGGAAAAAGGAGTCAATAACTTTTATTTTTGAGACGAGATGATAGGGCAGCATTGACGGCTTTACCGCACGGAAACGGCCTTCACCTTTGGACATAGACACGCGCGTCAACGAACGCTTGCACACAGAGCTTCTACAGCATACACATACTTGGCAATCTTGTATAACATGGCGGATGGAGTAAACGCGGATGTGCTAATGAGCACCGCGGCTTTCAATAATCATAGTTAATAGCAGTGGTTGTCAGATGCAAACTCGAGCTTAGGGCGTGGAAATAAAGCTGATTTGCCTGGCATCAAGTCACGAATCCATTAAACGGAGACTCAGCGTTATGGTAATTCTGCTAATCGCCGAGCGCTTACGTACCTTCAAGCATAACATGAACTTCATCGCATTGGACTCGAATGGTATATCTGGAACATCGCAGTTTTTGTAGCAGTGTTTGCCCTTCATGACCGGCGCAGTCGGCTGTACTCTCTCCAAAAACTATCGAAACCTCCGGTTCCGAGGTGAGCCACCTCAAAGAAAGTTTGAGTTTCCAAGAAAGCTCCGGGCCGAATTGTAAAAGGCGCTTAGTCGCTTTTTGTTCTCAACCCAGGTCGGATATTTCAAACTCTATTGATACGTGCTCCCCATAATACACTCTGGATGTAGCGTGTGAGGCACTTTCTATTCTTTTGGACGCTACTATGCTTCTCGCCGCTGAAAGAAGCATGAATTACCATGTGATTTCTTGAGTAATTCAATTCGGCTCAATACTCGGCGGTCCCAGTATCACGTGGACTCTTCCACCTAGGGTACCAACTGTCTGCGCTGGCGGTCCTACATGGACACAAGTCAACATGACGAAGTTGGCCTCTTTCCCCCAATTTGGCAAACTACCAGCCGAGCTCCGCTTATGTGTTTGGGAGGAGTCTCTCCACAGCCCAGGAGTGCATCTTTTTGACGTCTGCCTCCCTCCATCGAACGGCGATGACAGTGGCAGACGCGCCTTCGGGAGACCGGGCTACAACCTCGCCGGACTACAAACTGCCCGTTGGGCAAAGTACAAGCAGAAAGCCTTCCTGGACTCTGTAGAGGATGAACAAAACGAAAGCGGTTCAGAGAATTCTTTCCGCACGGCTCGGGGCAGAGGGGACCCGAGCATGTATAAGCAGCGCTTAGCTCAGCGCTTGACTTCCACGGAGGCAGCCTATGCAGCGTCGCTCAGGGGAACGCAACTCAACGCAGTGTTTTTGCCAGGTCAGAGTCGCAGAATCGAATACGACAACGCGAACGACGTGCTGTTTTTACGGTTTAACGGTAGAGAACTAGTATCGAGAAGTATACTTAAAGGGACATCGGAAGCTACGGGCTTATCTGCCGGCGGCATCACCGGGGCGCTTGAAAGTCCCTGGAGCATGGAGATGGCACACACGGTTCGAGAGGCGCGTCGCATCGCCATCGACGTGACTGAAATCTGCGAGCCTTCTCACTTGGTCGAGGTGGCATACCTGGCCTCCTGTTTTCAAAAGGGTTTGGAGGTGTTTTATTTAGTTGACCACACTAAAGATGGGAGGAACAGCGGCGCAGGTGAGGTTATCGCCTCGGTTGAGCAGCAGCAGCGAGGTCAACTTTATTGTAGACTAAACGATTGGTCGTTGGAGTATAACATGACGAGGTTGCCTGATGTGTTATATGGGGTCGGGAGGACGTATGCCGAGGTCTTTGATCTCGAACGACTGTTTGGGGACCAAGCGAATCCTGCCTATTTATTCGCTTTGCGGTTCGCAGAAGCCGTGCGGTCTCAGCAGCTTGATGCAGGAGCATTGTTATTCAAGGGCGTGCGAGTATTGGAGGAAAAGGGGCACAAGGACTTGGACTAGCTCAGCTGATTATACAAACACGTGGGCGCAAGAGTGCTTTCCAATCGCAGAATCGTATCACATTGCTCGAGAGGATAGAAAATCGCAGGAATGAATTCTATTTATGTCTATCACTTTGATGCTGTTCGTAATACCAGGCCACAAGCCTCGGAGAAAGTGAATGATTACATCCGTATTGATGATTTCAGCTGTTCACCTTTGCCAATGGTGAACAATATCAAACCGCCGTCAGCTTTGTTCATACGAGGGTGACAATGTAAAGCGAATAATCCGAATGACAATCTATCAAGCTATGAATCTTTTCCACCATCTCTTGAGCTCCCAGGTTGTCTCGCGTCCTTCTTCCGAAGGTCACCGAGACCCAGGCCCCATGAAAACAAGAACATGCCACCCGACAAGCCTGCGGCAACATACATGGTACGCTGGAACCCAACAGCCCAGGCCTTCACCACGTTTAGTAAATCTTCCGAAGACACGCTATCGCGGAAGGCAGTTGCACCGGCGGCGATGACGGCGTGGGCATCAACGTTGGGAGCATTCAACCGGATCTGGCCCATGATGGTGCTGGTGAAGACTGTGTTTCCGACGCTGATCAGGACGGCTGCTCCTAGACCCTGGACGAAGACCAGAAGTGTCAGTGCAGTGGCAACTTGAGCAGGCGGTAGAGCGGTCTGTATAGCGACAATTGCCTGGGAGGACCGATAAGCACATGGTGTTCTCGTTCATGAGCGCGATACCAAGCTTACCATTTGAAACCCCAAACCTCGTCCAGACCCGTAGATAATCTGGTAACCAATCCATTTTCCCACACTAACGTTGGGTGACCATGTGGACATTAGGCTCGTTCCAATGGTCGCAAGTATTGCGGCGAGAACTGCCCATGGTAGATGACATCCGGTTTTAGAAACTTTCCCCTCATATCAGAATTAGCATTATCGGAAATCAGGTCACAGGGATACCCACCCAAAATGCCAGACAACATCGTCAAGAGAATCGAACCAAGAATACTTGGTAGCATGTGGATGCCGCTCTCCATCGGACTGTCGCCCAAGATGCTCTGGAAGAATATTGGTATGAAATACGTCGAGATGTAAGTCGCGCCAAACATGCACAGATTCATCATCGACCCACACGCCACAACCCTGTTGCTAATAATCTCGAGCGGTATCAGGGCATTCGCGCCCGCGCGGTACTCCCACCCTACAAAGAGGAGCGTTGCGCCCCCGAAGCCAGAGAGGAGACCAATGACGGTGGCACTCTTCCAGGGGTAATCGGAACCGCCAAATTGTAGCCCGAGTAGCAGCTGGACGACAGCACCGACGAGAATGGTGGAGCCTACAACATCGAACTTTTTCAGAATATCACGGTCTTTGACGACAGAGAGGAGCCCGGGCTTCGGCATTTGTTCAGGGATGTGGACCAACGCGAGGAGGACGCAAGCCACACCACCGATGGGAAGATTGATCCAGAAGCCTAGGAGAGGGACGCATGTCAAAGCGTGTCAATAACTGAGAAAGGGCCGTACAACACTTACACCACCTCCAAGTGCTGTACTGTGTCAGTAAGCCACCAATCAGCGGGCCTCCTATGAGACCAAGTTGGGATATGGCGAGCATGACTCCCATCATAGTAGGCCTCTTTTCCGGCGGTAGCATGGCATAAACGATGATCATCGATCCGTTAAAGAGTCCAGCTCCGCCGGCGCGGAGATGGCTCGGCCGGCGATGAACATTGGGGACGACGACGCGAGACCGCATATCAAAGACCCAACTTCGAACACAATAAGGAAAGCGATGTAGGTCCACTGCAACTTGTCAGACTCTCTCGCAAAAAAAGAACCACATGGTTTCGAGCCTTGTTGCTGAAGTACGTGAAGAACTTCCCCGTCAGGGGTTGCAGCGCGGAACTGGATGCAATAATTGTCAGCCTTTCGTCGTATCACGGTACTGGGTCGAAGAACCAACGCTAATGTGGTATACATACACTGCTAGCTGATACGAACTGACGTACCAGCCGATATCTTTGACGGAGTGAAACTCATCTGTTATGGTGGGTGTTACCTGAGATTGAGCCCTGTGTTAGAACTCGACACTTTCCATCTTTACCACAAGTGCCATTCACAGGCATGCCTACTGTAGATAGAATAGAGCTATCGAGGTTGATGAGAACTGCGCTAAGATTCAAGGCGGCGAGAGCAACTAGGAGTTTGTATCCTGTAATATATCGTATAGTATCAACAGCGTCATTTTCGACGCTGGGCTGCACCTTGTCAGCGGTGTCTGAACTTGTATCGCCGACACTTTGTAAGCCGCATTCGTCGACTTTGTTATTCTCTTTGAAGGACGTCCGTGATTCGAGCATGTTGATGACCTTTTTCCCGCTAACTGGACGTATTGAGACTGAGTGGTACCCCGGAGTGCGAAGAGTACTCGAGCTCGCATGCAATACACGTTAGGGACAGGTTCCGTTTTGTCCAGTGCGCGTTCCGACAAAGAGCCAAGGTATGACTCGGGATGGGGCCATATACTTCTGGTCTCGCGTCGAGTCATTTCGATTGTGACAGTCTGAGTTTCCTTGGACTCAAGGGTGTTGATTGACCAGAGTTCCGTTGCGGTTTCAACAACCGTAGATTGGTCACAAGCGCATCGAGGCCCTTGTTGAGCGATGTATCCAAGCACCAGAATGTACAGAATCAACGGCCGGGTACTCAGGATCTGGCCTTGATCCGGTATTCATAGGAGCAATCATGAACGGGTGGGCTTGCGCCTGCCGACGTAATAAAAAAGCCGAACACAATACATGTGAACAGTCTCAAACTACTGCTTGAATGTGTGATGCGGCGCAGCATGAACAAGAGTCCGTGTGACTATGATGCATAAGATGAGTGCGGCGTGATAAACCACATTGTTACCACTGCTGTGCGCCATCTGTCCGAACAAACTCCTGACCTTCAGCTGGCTAACCAGCACCTATCAGTGACGCGTCGGGAGTTGAATCGGCGAGCCATGACTTCCCGGACTAATCCGCACAGCGGAAACTACTCCTGCTGCTGGTGCCAGTCCGAACCCATCCGAAGAGGCTTAGAGATAGTACCGCGGATTCGGCGCTTCGGGCTGTCGATCCGCATTGTAAGCCAAATGCCCGAATAGACCGAAGTGGTCACGCCGGGCAGATGTCCCTCCCATTCGACCGTCTAAAATACCATATGTGACAAAAAGGAGCGCACGCGCGTTTTGTGACCAAAAAAGCAATCTCCCGCACTCTCAGCTTCCACGAAGCTTTTCAGAACGGCATCTGCGGCCGCAGTTTGAAAGGGTCGGTCACTAATCTCCCCGTTCTGCTCCAGTCAATTGAGTGCCGTATTGTGTAACATTGCACTAATCAACGGAAACTCCCGACATGTTTCTCACCCCCACCTTTAGGGGTGTAGCTTTGCAATAGGATTCTGCAACCCGAAAGCTTCACATTGTGATTCTCTGCCCGGTCCGAGCTTAAACTGTTGTTATATGTAGCGTACCTGTACTTCAAAGCGCCGATGCCACTCATTTATCCTCTCGCAGGGGGAAGTGTCCATGGAAATACCGTCGGCACTCAGTAGATTCGAAAACTTGGCGGTCTCCGCTCCTTGACACCGCAGTTGTCATTGGCTCTACGTATCTAGAGGGGCGGCAGTACTAACCCTTTTCCCTTGACAGTCCTTGAGTGACTGGGTCATTCCTGGTCGCCCACATGGATTTTGTATGTGATCTCTCGGATGGTAACAGTGAAGGTTCTCTACCGCCTATTGTGAGAGGCATAGCGTTATGGAGAATGCCAAGTTGTCGAATTTATTGAGTGCCTACGGTATGCATGCAGCGCGCTCTACTCCGACCTGTCTGAACGACCGTAAGTTCGACGAAGCTTGAGCTTGTCGCACTCTCAATCATGTTGGCCGCTGACAGCATGCGAGTGGTTATCCAAGGAGTGTCTTCCAAGTAACCCATGGAGATGCATACTGTCAAACCAATACCGCAGCTTCAAGGGTCTTCTCACGATGAGAATCAAACAAAAACAATTGTCCGCGAGGGACCCAAAGATCTTGTATTTCGATCTGGCAGCCCTCCTTCATGTGGAGTTTCCCATATTTATCATAGTTGTATCTTATTCACCCCTAGTCATATGTACTTGCAACCGTTGGAAGACCGGGCCCGACACCTGTCATGGCGTCCAAGTTGAACCCGAAGCAAACCAAGCTCTTCTCGAAAGGCAGCCGCACTGCTCTCCATGAGCCTGCTATGGTCTTTTAGTTCCCCCCAAAACACGTATCTATCGTTCTCACTTCCGGAAAGAATGGCGTCTAATGATGGTTCCGCCTCGTCCCCGCGCTCTGGAGTAGCGCCCGCCTCGGCGTGCTTCGCTCCATGCGCGATGCCGCCGGAGCCCACACCGATATAGTGCTTTTCGGAGATGCCCAGTTGCATACCGAGCGTGTTCAACTTGTGCGTCGCCACTTGCATGAAGACCAGAACTCTGAGATCGTCGTCTCCGTTCAGAGTGACGTCCTCCACCCGCAGGTCATATAACAGATCTGCCATGTTGTCGCCCCTTCGGATTCCGAAATAGACGCCGGCCAAAATTTCCCGGAAGCCCTGGAAAATCTTTGTGTAGCAAGAGAGCAGCAGAAGCTTTGTTGGTCCATCAACGGCGAGCGGTATCGCTCCGAGGGTTGTAGGATCCAGAATTGACGCGGGCGTTTGGCTTCGGGCGTTTGTTATGAGGTTACCGAGTGTCTGCGTGTGTTCAAGGATATTTTTCAGCAGTTTTGTCGGCCTAGTCGAAGAAACTCCCTTGGAACTGGTCCCCCTGCTTAGCCCAGCGTGAGGGGGGACTAATTCGAAAAGGCGTGTCGTCAAGTTAGCAACATCGGAAGTCGACAAGCTCCTGGCTTTCACACTCGCCGACGGCCGCTCACTGTCCTTTGGGTGCGATCTCTCTTTTTCAGGGTCTTCCTGATGTGATTCCATGTTTTCCAAGGATGACTCTCTTGATTCGAACGAATTCAGGGCATCTAATCCTGAGTGCGCCGATGACGAAGCGTCGGAGCTCCAAGTCACCCACTCCGTTGGAAGGTCTGACGAGATGAGATTCATCATTTCTTCGTCATTGGAAAAGGCTGCCGTCAGTGGCGGACTTTCCAAGCCAGTTGCTCCCTGCGCATTGTATCAGCCCTGGTGATAATGCGACTACCAACACCTCGTTGAACAGAAACGTTGATGGCAGCCGCAACTCGGACGTGAATAGGGCATGAGAGAGACGGGGGTTTGTATCCATACCAGTGCAGGATCAATGGGTGTGAGCCCTGTGTGATTCTCGTGCCAAACATCCTGCTGTCGACAGGTGGTTTGCCATAGAAGTGGATGAAGATAGGATGGCCCGTGATGGTCGACCAGATCGCCGACTGTACGCCCAAGCCCTGCCGCTTTTGCGCGTGGAGGTCGCCCGACACGGCGAGAATGGTTCTTTTGGCACTGGACACCTTTCCGACTGCATCTCTCGCACGGCGCATCCGGGCCAGTCCCTGACCAATTGCAACGCAGCTTCTGAGCTCGACACCTCTCGCAAGCCAGGCTGCTGTTTCGCTTGGAATTGTCGTTGAGAGACATCACCAGCGGAGTTATCAAACTTCGTTGCAAGTTGCACCGGTATAAAGGCCCAAAGCAATTAGTCTATATGCGCCAAATCAGGTAAAGCCAAATGGTAGAGGGAAAGGCAAATACGATTTGAAAGCGCTAAAGAAAACGATTGATAGCTTGTTAAGTACCGATTGACAATCCAATGATGGAATGGAGAGTAGACAACTGATAAGTGTGGCGAGGTTAGCAGCTACCTGCATCCCCGCGCAGGGATATGATCGTGCGCCTACAAGGTCGGGTCGTTTGAGTTCGACCTCAGTTTATGGCTGACTCGTTGAAAGGTTAAAGGGTTGCATGTGCTTTAACTCGAACCAGGGTCTGAGGTCGAATGCAACGAGTGATGAGGGGTAGGAACAGCTGTTATACCAGAAATACACCTGGTGCATACGTGGAAGTAATACTAAAGGATTCAGCAATTGCTGCCGCATGAGAGTCAAACTTTCAGTCGACAGTTTGCAGCGAAAGTCTCTTGAATGGGTGACGGGTAACTGTGTGACAAACGAATCTCATAGGGACGCAGAGTACAACCCATCAAGCCAGCCTCCGAGGCGCGCCTTCACCTGGTTCAGCATTCCAATACCATAAACGAGCCAAATCTTCCACTGTGCAAGCGCCTCTGGAAACTCTGCTTCTTCGGAGAACGCACTCCCCAGATATTGGCAACCACCAACCTCCCCCCCAAACACACGGTTCGTGAAGACGGCGAGGCCAGTGCCTTGGCCAAAAGGCATCTGGACCTGGACATGTTGGTGCTCCATAATAAAACGCCAGTGCCCTTGACCAACTCCCGCCTCTTGCCCGGAAGACCGGAATTCTACCACATGGCCAGTCGACCGACCGGCCACCGAGGCCCGAGCTCCACGTCCATGCTGTGTTGCGGATACGGCGACGTTGTCGCCGTTGCCCTGATGGTTGACCAAGGCGGTGCCATGCGCTGAGACAAGCTTTTTTCCATCCTTGAACAAGACAGCCGTGTAGTGAGGAACTCTACCACCAATGCGTGACGTAGGCGCCCAGTAGAAGAAAGAGTACGGGCCAGCTGCAGCACGGATGATGGTGAACCCCCACACAATCTTGAACCAATTGTCTATAGCCCACAGGTGGAGGTGGCCGCCCATCCCCGCGTATGTCGATTGCGAAACCGAATTTCCCCGTCCCCTGACTGTCAGATTACCCTGGACGGTCGCGGCGGGGATGGTGCCATGCATGTGGAGTCCTGGAGCAATCGAGCTGGAGTTGCCTGGCGCCACTTGGGATGAACCGTCAGCAGCGTGCCCCGGCGCCAAGCTAAGAAGCACGAAACTTCCCTGAAGCTTGGGCGTCGACACTGAAAAGGTGGCTGCAGCTTTCGTGTCTCTGGGGACCCTGAACTCGAAAGAATGGCTCCGGGATGTCCATGAACTGTATACAAAGGCGCCACAGTCAAAGACAGTAGACTCATCCACGAACGCCAGCTCTTGTATGCTGGTGCCGTCTTCGAGAAGGGCGTAGAACTCAACGTGCAGGTTGCCTTGCCCGAAGAAAGAGTAGGAGGCATCTCGGCCAAGCGAAAGAAAGACACCGCTGGATCCGTCGTCCGAGACACTGTCGAACACCCACTGCTCCCACGAAGTCAAATTGATGCCTGACACCTTGCCGGCGGAGGGGTGCTCGCCGTGGGTTTGGGGCCCGAAATGAACGTCCCCGGTTTCCGTTTGGTATGCTGTTATCCGGTGTTCCTTGCACTGTTGTTTCCAATCAAGCGGCGTCTCTTCGTGTTTGAAAGTCGTAGCGATTTCTTGGCTTGTATGCTTCAGGGGTTGCTGCTCCTCGTCGAGAGAGTTCGGTGCAATGGCTGTCGCGAACAGGCTGAGGACAAGCGCCCGCAAGGACAAACGACTCATCGTCGCTACGTTATAGGTCGCTTTGCGGCTGCTGACCAAAACCAGCCTCGAGCTTGCTCTTGCGAACAAACGAAGAAGTGAAGAGAGGTGTGGCCTTGCGTATCACGAAGGAAGAGGTTGAAGCGATACGATTAGAAGCGCGGTGCGAAGTCAACCTTTCCGTCAAATACATGAATGGTAACAGGCGAGGCAACCTGGAAAAGCTTGTTTTAGACTTAGAGGCCTCAAAATGCACCGGCATACTTCCTGACTCATTTTCACCGTAGGTGTTTGCTGTTTCCAAAAACCCCGACTTCATCTTTGGCCAAGAAACCTACAGCAAACTTTGTCCGTGATGTTGCATTGGGAAGAGTCGACTGCAAGTTTATGATTTGACCATTCATAACATATCTGATGAGGCCCCGCGTCGGATGTTAACTTGAAACGGGAACGCGCCGAACACCCTGGAAGCTTTGCCATGACATCGTGCGGCCGCTCGTCAAGTTTCTCGAATGCATCAAGCGTGATTCCAGACTACCAGGGTTGAATCACACCTGGGTTGCGTGTGTTGGATCGTGATATATGGCCTTGTCTTTGACGTGGTGAAGCTCTGCTACGCGCAGGGACACCCTCCAGTTTTGGTTCAATGGGCTACATCCAGTTCGCCAACATGAGCCCGCTCAATGATATCGACGTGCCACCAACGATTCCTGACAAGCAACGCGCCGTCATCCAGACCAACAGACCCTTGGGCCCACTTGTTGTTGTCAGCGACCGGCATGTACCCAGTCCTGCGTCCGGTGAGGTACTGATAAGCGTCTGTGCCGTGGCAGTAAACCCATCCGACTGGAAAATGACTACGCAGTTTCCATGCCCCGGGGCCGGATGTGGCATGGACTTTTGCGGGATTGTGATCGCCATAGGGAACGGGATCGACCGGGCCATGGGCATTGGAGTGGGCGACGTTGTGGCTGGCGCTGTCCATGGCTCCAACCCTGCTGATCCGCAGGCCGGCTCGTTTGCCGAGTACATTTGCGCCTTGGCTGACCTGTTATGGAAAGTCCCACAGTCCTGGTCTTTCACGGATGCTGCGGCCGTTGGTGGCTGCTGTATCGCAACTGTTGGCTTGGCCTTGTTCGCCGAGGACGCTCTGGGCCTTCGTTTCGAGCAGGACCAGTTTGCAGGCACACCGAAGCCTCCATTTGTTTTCGTGTATGGAGGGAGCACTGCATCGGGAACCATGGCTATTCAGCTGGCGAAACTGTAAGATCTTAAACACCAAAAAGCACCGTAAGTCTCGGAGCTGACAAAGACGTGACGGAACAGTTGCGGCTTCAGGGTTCTAGCAGCCTGCTCGCCTCGCAATGCAGCCATCGTAGAATCTTACGGTGCAGAACACACTTTCGACTACAACAGCCCCTCTTGCGGTGCTGACATACGCACATACACGAATAATACTCTACATTACTTCTTGGACACAATCGTTGATCCAAAGTCTATTCTTGTCGCGGACAAAGGCATGGGTCGGTCAGGAGGCCGATATGCTGGACTCGAAGCTTTGCCGGAAGACGTTCTCAATGGTAGTGGATCAACTCGCAAGACCATTACTTGGACGTATGTCATGGGCACCAGCATGATCGGCAAGGAGGAAGGCCTCACGGGGGCATATTACAGTAAGCCACGTCAGGATAGGCGTGATTTTGGGAAGTGGTGGTTCCGGACTGTTGTTCAGAACCTCGCGGATAAGGGTTCGCTACGGCCTCATCCGGTAAAGTTGATGGGAGGCGGGTTAGATGGCGTATCCGAGGGAATTGAGATGTTGCAGAAGAAGTTGGTCAGGGGACAAAAGTTGGTTTATCAATTAGAAACCAATGGAACTGCCAATGGGTGAGCTTGATCAAGTTGTTTGGTAACTTCGTGCACTATGTCAGCTGGGGTTGACCCAGCACGTCTGTTACTGATTCAACCGGTTTGGCTTATTGGGCAACTAGTCGAGATCGCTACACTTATGTTTTCTGATTACTATTCCTTCTGCCCACATGTTTGTAGTAGACGAGACGCAAGTACTTGAATCTTAACCTTCAAAACAATAAACCAATGGCAGAAAACCCATGAATGTGGTCAGGGTAGCAATGACAGCACGGCCACGCTGTTCGATAGGTGATTGGTTTTCTTAGACACCCATGGAGCGAAAAGTGTCCAGATATTACATTCAGAGCAATGAGCCTGAGACTGTCTTCGCGATCCGATATAATTCACTAGCCGAGTTTCAGGCAGAACAAAAAGCGAGATCACTATGAGATGCCTGTCACATGAAACTTCACGTACAAACTTTGTTTATCAAGTGACATGCATCCTATGAAACATTTCTTGGCGATGGCCTATTGACACCGAGCTGTTTGTCAAGAAAAGCGAACGTTTGTGCAGCCAGCGTGTTCCAAGCCCCAACTTTGCCTGTCAATGCGCCCTGCCCGACTGACTCTGGAACCCACATCTCTTTCTTCTCCGCCGACACATTGACAAGCTCATCCATGATTCTCTTTGTACTAGCGTCTGGAAGCTGGTAAATGGCGTTCGATGCACCCGTGACCAGCACAGGACAAGTTACTCGTGACAAGATGGTATTGCCGCCGTATTCCTCATCTTCATCCTTCCCCTTCATGTCGTCATCTTCTGGTCGCCATCGTAGAGAGTATCTCCTGAACTCACGCACCACATCTGCAGGCCGATTCTGTCCCATTACATGCATGGTCGTGGTAAATTCCCACCGGGTCGGAAAATCTAATTTCATATGCGAATTGCAAGACCAGTCGAAGAAGCCGTCAGAGATCCAGCCGCCGAGCCACATGCGAACGTACCAGCCCGGAAGTCTCGTCATAGCAAGCTCCCACATGTCGTAGACAGGGTCGGCTGAAATGCACGCTGCTACCCGTCGAGGTTCTGCTGCTGCGGTCCGGAGGGCAATGTACCCACCCATGGAGATGCCGGCCACGCAGACACGGTCTAGGTCGAGATTGGCGTCAGGCCTCTCGTTCGCGAGGGTCCATACATTATCGAGAACGCATGAGAGAACCTTTTCGTAATCAGGCCTCATAGGCTCACCGTCACGCTTCAGCGTGAGGCCCTGGCCGGGGCCATCAAAGTTGAGAATGGCATAGCCGAGCTCCGTCCCGGCTTTGCCGAAGACGAAATACAATTCCTCCATAGTAGAGTCGGCACCTCCGCAGTTGATGACAAGAGGCGTCTTTTGGCCGTCTTTGAGACGCTTGCAGTCTGGAGGTAAGAAAAGTCGACCGGGCATTGTGGTGTTCCCGAAGTGAAAGGTCAGGCTAAGAACCCGGCCTTCCATGAATTCGGTAGCCTTCTCAAAGTGCTCGGCACTGAGCTCACCACACTTGACGATGCGCCGATCGCCAGTTGAAAGCATGTAAGGCGCGGCTCTGTAGTAGTTCGCAGCGCGTAGAAATGCCGATTTAGCCAGAGGTGCGAGCCCCTGACGACTGGCGTCCTCTGCCGCCTGGCTGGCCCGGCATGCCTGCTTCCACCAGGCTCGATACCAGCTTTCCGGATCATGCTTCTTGAGTTCGCCAACGGCCTCGAGAAACTCTGCGACGTCGCAGCCCCCGGCATTGGTGGTGCCCAAGATCCGCGTGAGCTCGAAGTTGTAGAAGGGGGACGGGGAAAAGTGATGCATCGTGGCCGTGGGAGGCTGTTCATTGAAGTTGAGCGAGTTTCTAGAACTACTCATTGAACCAACTGAGCTGCGGAAGGTTACTTGTGCTGTCTTTCTGGTAGTTGATGAATGGGCTCTGAGTGACCGGTGCCGCTACAATTCTCCCCAAAATTACATTTTCGAACAAGCGGAGTAGACATAAAATCTAAATGCTATAGGTTTAAGCCCAAGTGTAAATGTGGGAAAATTACGTTTGATTACTTACCTAACTTCTGGTTCAATTCCGATTCGGAGGTTGGCGTGATACTCGGAGGTTTGAATGATTCACAACTCGGGGAGATACGAACCGGAATGCCGACACAATGCAACTGTTGCGATATTTCAAACACGAGATTTCAAGACTAAAGGAAACTTTAAAAAGCCATACTTTTCATTTCAATTTTTGGCATTGCGAGAAACGAGTTAATCGCTGTGGTCTTGCTGCAGTTGCCGTACAAATCTTGGTGAAACTTTACGTGGTCCGTCCCCTTGCTCAGATCTTACAGCACCGATTGTTAAAGCTAAGGAATGCCTGTTTCCGACCACTAGGCTAACTCTTCAGCTTCGAGTTAGTTAGCAGCAAAGCCTAGCAAAGCATCATCATGATGGCTGTGGCGTTCATTCACATCGCTCCGTTGATCACCTCGTCAGCTCTGTGAGTATATTCCATTATGATATAGGAGCAAATTGGGTTGAGGCACATACTTACCATCGAGATCTCACAGCTTAATGGGCTCTTTTGCGCAAGGGGTTGCTTTTCGAAGCTTTCAAAATCCGAAAATGCTGTCTGACTCACGTCGTGAGGTCTTCATACACTGGGTTGAGATTTTTGCAGGCTTTGCATGGTTCATGGCCTTACTTTTCTCCCTCAACGTCACTTTCATTGGCCTCAATCTGTATCTGGGGCCTCCAGGCGATTCTGGCGCCCCTCGCTGGCTTTGGGCCGCAGCTTTGATCTGCAGCATGGGTCACCCTCGCCCTCGTGAGGTCACTGCCGCCTTGATGCGTGTTAGCAGAGGTGACTGCGGCTATAGCGCAGAGAAGGTGGAATACTTTCTGAAAGGATATCGCAGAGTTAACCTCGAACATTTGTATGTTACAGACGGGCCAAGTTGGATAATGACTTTAGTTGCAGTAGCCGAGAACTTTGGGCTGTGTTGGACATGTAACTTGCGTGACGCGGCGTTTGTACTTAGTGCTGTCGGGTTGGTATTGGTCTCTTATGTTAGTATGAGAGGGATTCTACGATCCAGGTCGTAACATGTTTGATCCCGTAGCTTGTTGACCCTTGACCTGAAATCAAACTATGGATCTTTTGATTTAATTCTCTCAAGAATATTCTCTTTGATTTACGCGCATATTTCCACTGAGCTCACTGTTTAAACCCTTTTGGGTCGCTATTGTTCTATTTCTACCAACAAAACCGGCCCAAGGCGAATTGATCAAGCAAGTGGATGGCTATTGAGAAATACACGTGGCGATTGGTATTCTTAGGTCTCTAATATGCTCGGCTGTACCGTAGTCGCACCTGAGGAAGTACCCAAAGGGCTTGAAACTTACAATCTGCCTCCCAGTTAAAGTCAGACGCATTGACGATTTCCCATTCATATTCCCACGCGAGACGCGCTAGTAGCAATTTCAGCTCAACATAAGCGAGATTGATACCCAAGCAAGCGCGCGAGCCCAAGGAGAAAGGCTGAGAAGCTTCTTTCAAATCGTTAGAGAACAAAGGGTTATAGTATTTGTGGGTAGATGGTAGCCATCTTTCAGGGTGGAACACTTCTGGCTCGAAGAAGTAATCGGGCCTGCGTGTGATACTCCAGCCATTGGTGGAAACAACGGTCTATCAGAACGAGCAGAGTCAACAATCTGTAAAAGGAAAAAAATGGAGAGATGGAGTAAAGAAAGGGCCTTTAGCCATACTCCCTTGGGTACAAAATGACCATCGACCTGCGCTCCGGGGCTTTCGCGTGGCAAGCCGAACGTTATAGAAGGCATGATTCTCATGGTTTCCTCGAGGCAGGCCGCAAGATACGGAAGCTGATGTACCATGGTTCCTTTTATATCGGATGCCTTGGCAAATTGACTGTGCACTTCCTCGCGAAGTCGTCGTAGGTGTTCTGGTGATCTTGCTAGATAATACGAAACAGCCACGGCCGTTACAGCTGAGGTATCAAAACCAGCAGCAATCAAAACGCCTGCTTGATTTCCCAACCATTTCTCGGATGCAATTTGCGAGAAGTTATCGGGCTTCTCTTTCAGCAAAAAGCTGAACAGGTCCCTTTTCCCGTCATTCGAAGATCGGTCGAGACGTCTGCGCGTCATTGCGGTTTGAAACTTGAAAAAGCGAATGAACTGCCTTATCGAGCTCCAAGGTACAACGAAGGGGATGGCTAGCCAAAGGACGGGGAGGCGTGGTGCAATTTGAACAATGCTCATTGAGTAGATTGCGCCGTGAATAGTCCCGATCCAGGGATGCGATCTGCCTGTAAGCAAGTTCAGCGATGTAACTATAACAAGGAAGAAATATCGACGTTTGAGTAATAATACGAACCTGTCGAGAGAGCCCCGAAAGATTCGCCAAGAGCAAGCTCTCCAATTGTATCAAACACGAAAGCCTGGATCAACTAGGGTCGCGCGTCAGTGCCCGGGTTTGCAATATAAGGCTTTGTGCCGAGAGTAATTACCCTATTTAGAGAAATACCCTCTTTCCCCAAGCCACCTTGAGTCTCTATCTGATGGACCAAAAGATCCAAGTTCCTCGTGAGGGTGGGCTCCTGTGCTTGAAGTTCCTTGGAGCTGAACCCGTAAGCCATCAGCTTCCTCGTTTCCCTGTGTCTGACTGGGTCTCGCTCCATGACTATTGTGCTATAGCCACTAGGTCCAGCATAGAAAGCTGATTTGAGGAATACGTGTCCATTTTTCGACGGGTATCCGTAAATATCTAGGTCAGACCAGGTCAGCACTCGAAACACTGTACCTGAAAACGAACATCTAACCCTGCAGACTCTTGGCGGAGTTGAAGCTGAGCTCATTTGGAGCAATTCGCACCACGCTACCTGGCGAAGGGTCAGACTTTTTCATAATCAAGCATTACGACCAACTCACCATGCGACCGATGCAGGCGGTCTATGTGATTGTGGTAGCGCCCCGTGAGCCTGTTGGCATCAGTTGCTGGTAACCAGAATGAAGTCTTTGACGATCACACCCACCAATTGTACACGTGCGAAAGCTCGGAAACGGCAGCAAACCTGGGTCCCGGAAAATGCGCCAACGGGTGAAAATGCAGCAGATACACTGATCGACAAACAGTGTAAACCATAACCTGCGATGACCGGTCAGGTGATTAAGAGTGGTCCTTCGTAATGGAAACAACCGTCAAACGGAAGTTGTGGATGCTTGCTCGGGTCTGATTCCGAACTTACCAATACGAACCCAACTTTCCAAACCAGACCATAATCCCACAGCTCTGCAATGATACCCATATTTCGAACGTTGCTCAGAATTCGTTCAATTAGAATAGGAGGAACTGAGAAAGGTCAAGGTTTACTAAAGGTCTTTGGTCACGTCCCCATGTAGCGAGAGCATCGACTATGGATACAAGCTCTGTGGGCTCAAACACAGCACCAATGGGCACAATGGCGCTGAACGACCTTGGAAACCCCCTTTCTGTTGCGGACACTTTTCGGACTTGACTACCCCCACCCGGCTCGGTGGTTTTGGAATGCTGCCATGTTTGTCCGGACTGTTCGGGAGTTTAGGGCGGACATGAGTCGAGACACCGACTCGAACGAATAAGGCCGATAGGCAGTCATGCCGGTACCCCTAGATGGATATTCCGACCCGAAGAGTAGTGCAGCTGACGGGTACAATCGACGCGAAGAGAATTCAATAGCTTCGTATGGTGCAAAGTAGTTATATGGCGACAACTTAGATGTTGTCAACTTTCTTTAGGTTTTAGTATTGGGTAGGCTAGACGTTGTTTTGTCCAAGAAATCGATCAACGGCCTTTTCTCCCCCAACAGCAACAAGCCTAGTGTCTCAAGCCTGAAGACACCGGACAGAACATTCATCATGAGCCACAACGAACCATCCTTGCCGACCACTGGCCAGACACTACCGGCAAGCCAGGAGCCTATCGCTATCGTGGGCTCTGCTTGTCGCTTTCCTGGAGGAGCAAGCAGTCCTTCCAAGCTGTGGGATTTGTTGAGGCATCCGCGAGATGTTCTCCGTACCATAGCCGAAGAGCGATTCAACGCAGACGCATTTTACCATCCGATGGGACGCATCACGGAACCAGCAATGTTACTGAATCGTACTTACTTGAGGAGGACCCTCGCGTGTTTGACGCTGGTTTCTTCAACATCAAGCCGGTTGAAGCTCATGCAACCGATCCGCAACACCGTATGCTGCTTGAAACCGTGTACGAAGCTCTGGAATCTGCCGGACTGGCAATGGAAGGAATGGCCGGATCATCAACCGCTGTTTATGTCGGGCAGATGTGGTGCGACTACAACGATCACTTGCAACGGGACATCGACAGTCTGCCGACCTATGCCGGTGTGGGAACCGCACGAAGCATCCTCTCGAACCGGATATCACATTTTTTCGACTGGCACGGCCCTTCGGCGACCATCGATACGGCGTGCTCTTCCAGTTTGGTGGCCGTGTATAATGCCGTCATGACACTGCGAAATGGCGACGCTCAAGTTGCTGTAGTAGCCGGAGCCAACATTATACTCACACCGGAGCCATATATCGGCGAGAGCAAACTCAAGATGTTGTCTCACGATAGTCGTTCACGGATGTGGGATAAGGATGCTAAGGGATACGCTCGTGGTGATGGGGTGGCGGCGTTAATCTTGAAGCCTCTCTCGGTAGCCTTGGCCGATGGTGACCACATTGAGAGCGTCATCCGCGAGTGTTTGGTCAACCAAGACGGTCGAACGCCGGAGGGGATTACTGTGCCGAGCTCAGAGGCACAGGCAGAGCTCATTCGGAAAACATACTCAAAAGCGGGACTAGATGCGACAAACCCCGAGGAGCGTTGCCAGTTCTTCGAGGCACACGGCACAGGTACTGGTGCTGGGGATCCGAGGGTGAGTTTGAAGCCCGTGAACAGCCATTAGACAATTCTTTGGCATGCTGATGGTTCTCTCCAGGAAGCCAGGGCTATTGCATCCGCCTTCTTTGGGCCCAGTTACAAAAGTACTAGGCCTTTGGACAATCTGTATGTTGGCTCGATCAAGACGGTCATTGGGCATACTGAAGGTACTGCGGGCATCGCTGGCGTCATGAAAGCCTCCCTGGCCATTCAGCATGGCGAAATACCACCGAACCTTCTCTTCAATAACTTGAGCCCTGCCGTAGCTCCGTTTTATAACAACCTTGAGATACCCACCAGTGTTCAGAAGTGGCCGGTCCTTGCCCCAAACGTTCCACGCCGAGCTAGCGTCAACAGCTTCGGATTCGGTGGAACGAACGCCCATGTCATTATTGAGAGCTTCGAACAGCCTGCCACGATCAGCCAAAAATGCACCGAGATTGGTGATAGCCACGACCGTCTGCTGTCGCCGTTCGTCTTCTCTGCTTCTTCAGAAAAGTCACTGAGAGCCATATTGCAGCAATACACGACTTATCTGCAGGCTAGTCCAGACACCAACATTCGAGATCTGCACTACACTTTGACTCGCCGCTCTGTGTTGCAATATCGGGTTGCATTCTCCGCACAATCGGTGGATGACTTGGTGGCGGAGCTGACCAAATGGTTAAAACAAGCCAAAGGCAACCCTGATGATTCTCGAATTATTCGCTCTGTCGGTGGAACTGGCGAAAGTCGTGTCTTGGGGATTTTCACCGGGCAAGGAGCGCAGTGGGCTATGATGGGGGCAGAACTCATCAACAGTTTTCCTACGGTCAAGAATATTTTGCTTGACTTGGACCGATCCTTGTCAAGTCTGCCAAAGAGTGATCGACCGCAATGGTCCATCGTTGATGAGCTGGTTGCCCAAGGCGAATCCAGGGTGAACCAGGCGTCCTTCTCGCAGCCTCTTTGTACAGCTGTTCAGGTGGTTCTTGTGAACCTTCTGCGATCGGCCGGCATTCATTTCAAAGCCGTTGTTGGCCATTCGTCGGGAGAAATCGCTGCAGCATACGCCGCTGGGTTCATTACGGCCAGCGACGCGATCAGAATCGCTTATTATCGTGGACGAGCCACGGCCCTCGCAGGGAGCAACAGACCACAGAAAGGAGCCATGATGGCCATCGGTACAACTCTGGATGACGCTCACGAGCTTTGTAACGTTGACACTTTAGAGAACCGTGTTTGGGTCGCCGCTGTCAACTCGCCGACAAGCATTACCTTGTCTGGCGATGCGGACGCAATGGAAGAGGCTCGGAAAATCCTCGAGGACGAGGGCAAGTTCGCCAGGCTTCTGAAAGTTGACAAGGCTTATCACTCGGAGCACATGCTGCCTTGCGTCGAACCATATCTGCAGGCCATGGAAGATTGTGGCATACGTCCTCTTCATACTGCAGATCGCGACTGCGCTTGGTTCTCTAGCGTGCGCGCTGATACCAAAATGCAGTCGTGGGATCACACCTTAAGAGGACAATATTGGTGTGACAACATGGCACTACCGGTGCTGTTCTCCAACGCCATACAAAATGCGTTCGAGAACATAGGATCCTTCGATGCTGTCGTGGAAGTGGGACCTCACGCCGCTCTGAAGGGACCGTTTTTGCAGACAAGGCAAGACCTGAGCCAGGAGCATTCTCTTCCGACCTACACTGGGGTCTTGTCTCGGGGGAACTGTGACATCAAGTCCTTCGCCCAAGGTATCGGGGCTCTCTGGCAAAGTCTCCCTCCTGGGTCCATCGACCTCTTGAGTCTGAACAGACAAGTTACAACTGAGGATTCTCCGCCGCGCCTTTTGAAAGGCCTTCCATCATATCCCTGGGATCATGACCGTATATACTGGCACGAATCCCGGCTTACGCGCGCGTACCGTACTCGCCAAAACAGGCCACACCCATTACTAGGCACACCCACGTCAGACGGCCTCGCGACAGGAATACGATGGCGCAATCTCCTGCGAATGTCCGAGATCCCTTGGGTCAAAGGCCATACACTCCAAGGGCAAGTGGTATTCCCCGCAGCGGGCTACATAGTCGCTGCAATGGAGGCGGGACTAGCGATGGCCGGTGATCGGGCCCCTCAGCTCCTTGCAGTACGTAACGTGATGATCAACCGAGCATTGACACTTGAGGATGATGCCGATGTGGAGACACTGGTGTCGCTCGCCAACATCAGGAACGAGGACGCTGATACGCTCATCGCCGACTTTGAATTCCATGCATCCCTGCGTCAAGATGCTTCGAATCTCACACTTCTCGCCACGGCTTCCGTCAGAGTAAGCCTCGAGTCCTCTTCAAGCCATCCCGTCACGGATTCCGGGCTTTTGCCTCCGAGGAGGATAGCGATCAACCGAACCTGCTGGAAGTAAACACAACCGACTTTTACGAGTTCCTGGAAGAGGTTGGTTACGGATATACCGGTCCATTCAGAGCCCTGAATTCCATGCGACGAAAGTTGGACTACGGCACTGGTAGCCTCGAGTTGCCTGTCGAAGATTCGATTGAAGCTTCAATGATGATTCACCCTGCTTTCCTAGATGCATCTTTCCAGGCCATCTTTCTGGCGATGGGATGGCCCAGAGACGCAGGATTGGTCGAAGTGTTTGTTCCCACCGAATTCCACAGCATCAAGGTCGACGTGCCGAAATGGAGAGAAGCAATATCTCGAGTTACATCAGCATCTGATATAGTGTTCGATTCTAGACTTCGGCAGCTTCCTGAATCCATCACAGGGGATGTGGAGATCTTCTCCGCTGCCGACGATGGCGTCACGTTGATTCAAGTAGAAAACATCAAAGTGGTCCCGTTTTCGCCTGCTGCCGCGACCGCAAACCGGCAGCTGTTCTCAAAGACTATGTACTGGCCAGTAAAAGTCGATGGACTCGAAGCTTCGGGAGGACGGGTCCCTTCAGACAAGGAGCTTGCTATGGCAATGGACTTGGAGCGAGTTGCAATATACTTCTTGCGGGCCATTGAAGATGAGTTCCCAGAACAACGGCTTCGGACAGACGTCGCCCCTCACCATCAATATTTCTTTGAATTCAGTCGCGACATCCTTTCTCGAGTCTCTGCAGGCACTATGCCATACGCAGAGAAGGAATGGATCAAGGATTCGTGGAACGATATTGCAGAGATCTTCCATCGGTAAGTCGAATCGTGTCTAATCCAGATTCGAGCTCGCAAAGCTGACAAGGTTCTGCGTAACAGGTACCCAGATAGCCTTGACCTCCAACTCATGCAAAAAGTTGGAACTAACATGGCTGCAGCCATCAGAGGCGAGGCTAACTTGGTTGAAATACTCTTCAAAGATGATTTCATGGATAGATTCTACGCTGGAGCACTCGGGCTAGATCTCACCATGGACTGGCTCGGTCGCATCGCTGTGCAGCTTTCCCGGCGCTATCCTCACATGAAGATTCTCGAATTGGGCGCTGGTACAGGCGGCGCCACGAAGAGCGTGTTGAGGCACATCGGTGATCATTTCAGCTCCTACACGTTTACAGACATCTCAGCTGGGTTTTTCCAAACCGCGACGACCGTGTTCAAGTCGCCCAAGATGATCTTCAAGGTGCTAGACGCTGAGAAGGATGTCGTCGAGCAGGGCTTCGAGGAAGGTGTATACGATCTCATCGTTGCGTCGAACGTCTTGCATGCAACAGCTAAGCTTGATGAAACTCTGCGCAACACCCGGCGTCTCCTGAAACCTGGAGGATATCTTCTGATCGCGGAGGTCACTTGCGCTGACGTAGTTCGAGTACGCCTCCCTTTCTCGGCCCTGCCGGGCTGGTGGAGGGGACGTGACGATGGTAGGACGTTGACCGCTACTATTGACACCACGGAATGGCACCAGAGACTCAGCAATACAGGGTTCTCGGGCATCGACGCTGTGACGCCGGAGTTTGAGCCACTGGCGTGGCCATCAGTGGTGATACTGTCTCAAGCTGTCGATGACAGGGTTGCTTTTCTACGTCAACCTCTGCATCACCAACCGTCGAAAATGGTTGCACCTGCCGACACATGTAGTGCTACAGAGGAGCAAAAGCTTGTTCTGGTTGGCGGTCAAACCATGCATTCATGCCGCCTTCTAGGAGAGGTCAGCCGTATTTTGGCTCCATGGTTTGCAGGCACCAGCATCATCCGGTCTCGCTCCCTTCGAGAGCTCGCCAGATCAAGCTTCCTTGGGCCGAGATGCGCCGTCATCCACTTTTCGGATCTGGATAGTCCCGCCTTGGATGGACTGACGGACGAAACCTTTGCTGGCCTGAAGAAGCTTGTCGAGCTTCCACACTCCATTCTATGGATCACAAGCGGTTGCAGGGAAGGTTCTCCCGAGATGAACATGAGCGTCGGACTAGGTCGTGTGCTGCTTCACGAGATGCCCGGCCTTCGTTTGCAGTTCTTCGATATCGACAATCCTTTCAACGCTGGTGCGCCTCGCCTGATTGCCGAAACATTCCTACGGTGGAGGGCTCTTGGGGACTACATGTCGAATGACTTGTCCCCGCGTCCGATCTTGTGGGCGAGGGAACACGAACTTGTGTCAGAGAATGACACGCTCAAGTTTCCTCGAATTGCCTATGACGAGAAGATGAATCTAAGGTACAACGCTTCGCGCAAGTTGGTGACAAAAGACACGGACTTCAGGGAGACCCCGGTCCGCCTTCGTCGTGCGGCATCTTCTTGGAAGTTCGAGATTTCGGCAGCATCGCCTTTCAGCGGCAGTCTCACAGCCTATACAGACTACTTCAAGTGCGTTCTGTCTTCAGCTGTCCCGTGTTATGGCGGCCTCTACGCTGTTCTTGCAACGCGTGACAGAGATGACGCCCTGAACATCGCCCTGTCAACAGTCAACGGCTCATCAATGCAGGAAAAAGACTTTGCCGCCAAACTCGCAGTTGACGTCACGCGAGAAAACGGGATTCGATATCTGTCGCGTCTAATGACTAATCTTCAAGCTGCAAACATCGTAAATGCTGTGCTCCCTGGGTCTTACCTCCTGCTGCATGAACCAGATCCCTTCATGCTTGGATTCATTCGGATGATGGCCGAGGAAAAGAACCTCATCATCGCATGTTCAACATCAGGCAACAAGGGCAATTTGAACTCACAAAAAACATCTCGCGACGGCAAATGGATCTCTATCCAACCTCATACATCAGCTCGGGTGGCACGGTCTCGGCTCCCGCCTGATATCAACGTCTTCGTGGATTGTTTGCCGGAGTCGAACAAATCTTCTTTGCCGGAGGCTCTTCAACATGCTCTTCCACCCACCTGCTTGCGTCTGGCTCTGCGCAACCTCATTCACTGTAAAACAAATCATGCTCCAACGGCACAAACCATGCTTTCGGCAGCTGTCGCTTTGATTGGCACCGGGGAAAATTTAACCGGAAGTTTCAGCACCGGCGAGCTAAACGTTTGCACGAAGACTCCGATCGAGCTAGACTTGGCTCGAGATCTGGATCATGGACTTTCTACGATCATCGACTGGCGGCCCAATCCAACGTCTATCGTTAGTGCGTTGGTACCACCGGTCGATGCATACTTGTCCTTCAAACCAGAACGTACTTATGTTTTATTCGGGCTCACAAGCGACCTGGGCCAGTCACTTTGTGATTGGATGGCATCACATGGTGCACGTCACTTTGTTATGACAAGTCGATGTCCCGCCGTCAACACCAGGTGGTTGTCAGCCAAGGAACAGGCCGGAATAACTGTGAAAGTCTTTGCCAAGTGAGTCCCTTCTCCAATCTACATTTCAACTTATTGCTCCAGGTCTCTGGGCACTTCGGCCAATGCATGTTGGAACGTCATCTGTGGCACCACTAACGCTTTCGTTGTAGTGATATCACAGATGAGCAAGCACTTCGGGAAGTTGTCGATGAGATCCGAAGAACCATGCCTCCCATTGCAGGCATCGCGAACGGAGCTATGGTGCTTCGAGACAAACTTTTCCTCGACATGCCCCTCGAAATGATGATACAAACACTACACACCAAGGTCAAGGGTAGCATATATCTTGACTCCATCTTTGGGGACAAGTCTCAGTACGATCTGGACTTTTTCATCTTCTTCTCTTCTATCGCCGCGGTCACCGGCAACCGAGCTCAATCCAATTACAGCGCCGCCAACATGTTCATGACAGCCTTGGCCAACAAAAGACGTGCCCGGGGTCTCGCGGCTTCGGTTATGCACATCGGGGCAATAATGGGTGTTGGTTACATGGCGAGGAACCTGTCGCGTGCCATCTTGGACAATCTCTGGAGCGCGGGAGCGACTTGGATCTCGGAAAAAGACTTTCACAGTTCTTTCGCCGAGGCGGTTCTCGCCGGCCATCCCAAGAACGGTTTCGACAACGCCGAAATTATTGTCGGACTACGACAACTGGTACAAGGTAGAGACAGCAGCGATAAGGTGCTTGTGATGGATGACCCTCGGTTCAGTCACCTCGTCATCAAGGATTTTGCGCAAGATACCGATTCTCTCGCAGATACCGGTGTTAGAAGATCCACCCAAATCAAACGTCTCCTGAAAGAAGCAAAGACACCCAGGTCAATAGAAAAGATCGTCCGTGGTGAGTAAAGCGTCCGATCCAGCAAAAGACTAGCAAGTATGACTGATGATGATGATAATAGAGGGCTTCATCGCCAAGCTAATTGGTACCCTTCAGCTGGATCCAGAAATGCCCGAGGCTGATATTCTCGCCTCTCGAGCAGACGAGCTTGGTGTCGATTCACTGGTGTCGGTCGACTTCCGAGCTTGGTTTTCTGGCGAGATGTCCGTGGAAATGCCCGTTCTCAAACTCCTCGGGGGCTCCACCGTGTTGGAACTGATTGAATTTTCCCTTGAGAAACTTCCCGCTGAAACCACGCCCAACGTGTGTGAGAATACAGAAGGGGAAGAAGACGACACACCTCTGGTGCATGAACCGAAGGTCGAGAGCCCCAGCCCCAGTGCTGTGATGGCCTCCTCTCTCAGCGCTTCACCACGAGTTATCAACCGGAAACAGTTGCCGACATTGCCACCTCTTGAGATGTGCATGGTTCCCACAAAGTTAGCGATGAAGGAGGAAAGCTTGGAAACATCGAGTTCCTCAAGATCCTCACCCTCTTTGCTCGATGATCGTTTCACGGACAGCGAGTGCGAAGGGGTGATATCTCTGTCGAGTTCTGCCAGATCTGTCTCACCTGAGACATCCAGCTTCAAAAAGGATAGCTTAGGG
The DNA here is from genome assembly GCA_020466075.1 of Colletotrichum coccodes. Classification (NCBI taxonomy): domain Eukaryota; kingdom Fungi; phylum Ascomycota; class Sordariomycetes; order Glomerellales; family Glomerellaceae; genus Colletotrichum; species Colletotrichum coccodes. Next base: position 45,413 of record JAIMZG010000179.1, on the reverse strand, counting down.
GAAGTGGAAAAGCGTCTACCAATGTCCACTGGACAGTCACGGTTTTGGTTTCTCAAACATTATGTCCAAGACAAGTCGGCCTTCAACATCACTTTCTGGGCACACTTGCAAGGCAAGATCAACATTGATCATCTCACCAGGGCTTTCGATACTGTCACCAATGTTCATGAGTCCCTGCGCACCTCATTCACCACCAACCAAGACAACATACCAATTCAGCTGGTCCGTCCCAAGTCTCATTTGAGACTGGAGCATCGTAGGATCCATGACGAAACGGAGGCACAAAAGCTTTTTGTTGCCCTCAAATCGCACGAGTATAATCTGGAGGGAGGCGAGTTTCTGAAGTTCAATCTCTTGACGCATACCAACGAAGCCACTACTTGGTGATCGGTTATCATCACATCGCGATGGATGGCATCAGCCTTGAGGTTTTTCTCAATGATATACAGACCATCTATTTCGGTCAGCCCCTACCAGCACCTGTGCAATACTCCGACTACTGCACAAAACAAGCCAAGATGTTGCAATCGGACGCCCTTTCGGAAGAAAGGAGGTACTGGGCCACTGAGCTTAGCAACCCAGCACCAGAACCTCTTCCTCTCCTCCCATTCGCTAAGGTAGCTCAGAGAAGACCGCTAGAACAATACTCTCACGAGTACGCTCAGGGCCGTATCAGTATGGCCGTCATCGAGTCCATTAAAGCCGTCTGTCGTCATACCAAGACAAACCTTTTCCATTTTCTCCTCAACGTTTACGCTGTTCTTCTGAGCAGGTTCTTGGATCTGCAAGACCTATGCATTGGTATGGCAGACTCTGGGAGAGACATGGGTGCCTTTTCACACAGCATCGGGATGTACTTGAATCTGTTGCCACTGAGGCTCACAACTGTTGGGTCACAAAGGTTTACCGATTTGCTGGACCACTCAAAACGCAAGGTACAAGCAGCCATGGCTCACGGACGTCTACCATTCGACCACATACTGCAGTCGGCAGGGGTTGAGCGCTCCAACACACACAATCCTCTATTCCAAGCCTTCATCAACTTTCGCCCCGGGGTCAGTGATGAACGCACGTTTTGCGGCTGCAAAGGACGAGGTGAAGATTGGGTCAGCGGGGCAACTTCTTATGACATCATGCTGGACATTATTGAGAATCCAGGGAACGAGGCCGCAATTCGTTTTGATGTCCAGAAGACGCTATACTCCAAGGACAATGCCCAGACCTTGTTGAACAGCTACTTGGCTCTTCTCGAGGCCTTTGCGAACAAACCCAGTCTGTTCATCAGCGAACCGTCTCTATATCCAACCAGCGAGGTTGAGAGAGCACTAGCTCTAGGAAGAGGCCAGAACCATGTATCTGGATGGCCCGATACAGTGATGCACCGCATTGAGAAGATTGCCGCTCAGCAGCCGAACTCCATCGCAATCAGCAACGGCTATGCATCTGGCGTGACATACAGCACCATGCAAAGGCGCGTACAGGCTATCTCTGCAGCCATTCTCAAAAAGATCAGAGTCACTGAGGGTGGGCTGGTTGCAGTCTTCTGCAAGCCATCGATTGATGCAGTCTGCAGTCTGTTAGCGGTGATGCGGGTTGGACTGGCTTACGTCCCTCTTGACACAACACTGCCTTCCGAGCGACTTCAACACTTGGTCGGAACAATCAATCCTATTCTCATCATCACACATGACGAAACCATAGACAGCCGAGGAGACCTCGGGTCATCTGCAGACGAAATTCCGTTCATCAATGTGTCACACGAACGCCATCTACTGAATGCCTCCGTTCCCATCGCCGCTAAAACACAGGATGCTATGGCAGTTCACTTTACAAGCGGGACAACAGGCACACCCAAGGGCGTTGTTCTATACCATGGTGCGGTCGTCAACGTCATCGAAGCGTGCGCAGATATCTACAGGACAGCTTCCAACGTTGTTCTTCAACAAACCGCGTTCAATTTCGATATGGCTCTTTGGCAGATCCTTGTGACGCTCTGCTCTGGCGGAAAATTGGTCATTGTTCCACAGAATAAGAGACTGGATATGGCTACCATCACACGTCTCATTTGCCAGGAGGAGGTCACACTCACGATTGCCACGCCGTCAGAGTATGCCGCTTGGCTCCTGTATGGCAGCGAGGACCTGCGTCGAAGCAGACAGTGGCAGATTGCCGTCATTGGCGGCGAGCACTACTCTTCTCAAGTGGACAGTGGCTTGCGGAGCTTTCAGCTGCCGCAACTACGGCTGATGAACTTTTACGGCCCTTCCGAAGTCAGCTTTGTCTCACATTATACTGAGGTTTTCCCATACATGGTGTCCGAAAATCATCCTGTTCCTGTTGGAGTGCCACTTCGAAACTACGCCGCCTATGTTTTAGACTCAAAACAACGTCCTGTGGCCCCCGACATGGCAGGAGAGGTCTACATCGCCGGCGCTGGGGTCTGCAGTGGCTACCTTGGCAACCCGTCATTGACCGGTGAAAAGTTTTTCAATGACCCCTTCGTGCGATCCGAACTCGCGAGGTCCCGAGGCTGGACACGTATGTACAAGACGGGCGACAGAGGCAAAATCAACCCTGACGGGACTCTGTCTATTCTTGGGCGGATCGAGGGTGATACCCAAGTCAAGATCAGAGGCGTGCGAATGGAGCTCGAAGAGATCGAAAGGGCCATCTTGAGAAGTTCAAATGGCTTACTTGAGCAGGTTGTTGTGACAACTCGCGGTGAGGGCGAAAGCAGGTTTCTCGTGGCACATGCACTTCTGAGCAACCGGGAACGTGACAACAAGCACAGCCAAGACCGGAACAACAGTCAACTACTTTCCCAAATCTTGCAGAACCTCACAAGCCTGCCAAAGGTCATGCGACCGGCCTCGATTATTCCCATTGACAGGCTCCCAGTCACCATTCACAAAAAGATAGATCGTCGAGCTGTAGCCGCTCTGCCTGCCGGCCAACTCCACCAAGATACATCGCCTACATCGACGAGACCGGAACCAAAGTCCCTTACCGCCCAGCAAGGGGAAATGTTAAGTCTTTGGCGTCAGGTCCTGGGACGAGATTCCCTAGAAGTAACAGACCCTGCCTCGACCACCGACTTTTTCAGTCTCGGTGGTACTTCCCTCCAGCTCGTTGGAGTGCAGGCTGCTATTCGGGATCGCTTTCATGTTTCCGTTCCTGTGGTCGACCTTTTCAAGAGCAGCAGTATTGAGGCAATGACGAGTCTGGTGGTTTCAGGTGCTCCAACGGAGTCGGATGAGCCGAATATCATCGATTGGGATGTGGAAACCCGTTTGCCTAATGTCCCGATTGTTCCAACTGGTCGGTTGCCTTCGCGACACAGTGGCCTCATTATAAGACGACCACCAGCGGTTGTCATCCTAACAGGTGCGACGGGCTTTGTTGGCCAAGCCATTTTACGCTCCCTCCTGGCCAGTCACTCAATTAAACTGGTCCACTGTCTTGCAGTGCGCAACCCGGATCGCCTTGGGGAGTTGAGGAATAACGCCAAGTTGGTCGTTCACGAGGGCGATCTCCGACACGCTGAGATTTCTCTTGATCCGCAGACACAGGATGAGCTGGCACAGACCGTGGATCTCATCATACATAACGGCGCAGACGTATCTTTTTTGAAGCCATACTCTGCTCTTCGCTCACCGAATGTGTCAAGTACCAAGTTCCTTGCGACAAGGCTGGCAGCGCAGCGAAGAATTCCCATCACGTACATCTCATCTGCCGCCGTCGGACGCGTTGCCTCCGAGCTTGAGGTATTTGCACCAGTCTCGGTGGCAAATCGTCCGCCTCCACAGGGCTACCAAGACGCATATGGGGCATCCAAGTGGGCCAGCGAGGTCGTGCTCGAGAAGGCGAACAGAGACCTCGGTGTGCCGGTCGTAATTCGCCGGCTCTCGAGTGTAACCGGCGCTGGCATTCCAGACTCGGACATCATGGGCAACCTCCTTGCGTTCTCCGAGAAACTAGCGGCTGTGCCAGTTACCGAGAAATGGAAGGGCGTTTTGGACTTCGTGTCTGTCGAGCATGTTGCTCAGGCCGTCGTCGCTGAGGCCATGGACGGTAGCCACGGTGACGAAGTGCGCTATCGACACGACTGTTCAGAGGAGGTGGTTCCTTTGGATGGCGCCAGTATCAGCAGGTTCGTCAGCCGCAAAATCCAGGGACAGTATGTGGCAACTATTCCCATGGCGGAATGGATTGAAAATCGAGGAAAGCGGGATGAGTGATCTGGTGTGCACATTTCTGGAACAGGCAGAGAGGGGGTCAGGTGTTACCATGTTCCAAAATTTGTTAAGACATGAGTGAAGCTTTTAGTTCGTGTTCAACCTCTCTTATTATTTACGGTACATGCGATCAATATAATCGTGCTGATCTCGTTTTCGAAGTCTCGTTGTGTAGAACTACGCGGCTTTTACTAGTAAGTGAGCTGTAACATGGTCTGCAATATTCCACTTACCTCACTTGCCACTTATGACCCTTGCTCCGTCCAAGGAATGCATGCTGAGCACAGGATATGGTTTGGAAATCGTCTATAATCACACGTGTGCTCTTGATATTTTATCCACTTGGGCCTGTGCTTTCACGGGTCCTCATCAACACTCGTTTAGAATTGGATTGGTCCTTTGCGCTGTCTTCATTCAATCACCACCTCTTGACAGTTAACTCTTTGGAGCATACTTTTCGTATTGCCTCACTTATAAGCTTTTCACTAGATTTATCCGGCCGCAATTTGTAGGATATCTCGTCTGCTTGTTCCCGAAAGTTTTGACATTGTTTTAGATGAGCGAACTGCCAGACTGGGCCTCTTCCTTATCTTCCTCGTAGTTATCTTCATCGTAAAACACCATGGCCCTTATCTCGATACTAACTCGTGGGCTTTCTTTGGAGTCATCCACGCGTGGGTCCTTGAATGCCGCATGCGGGCATCGTCTGACCACGCCGGGCCGCTTGGTCGTATCGGCTTGTATGAACAGCACCACATCGTCAATCTGTTGGTGGTCTTTAAAGTACCAACGATGCGGCTTCTCAGGGTCCGCTGCCGGGCATACTTCCAGCAACTCGGAGGTGCGGTTCGGATAGATAAATGGTACCTTGATGTAGTCAGAGTCCGGGATTGTGGTAGCGTCCGAGACCGCAAAGGGGTCGCGGGTGATGGTTTTGCACGGACGCCAGATCTGTTTGTAGTTAGATTTAGTCCGCCTCCAGACAGCAACGAGGGGCTCTGAATAACTCACGTTGATTATTTGGACCCTTGGTTTTGCAAGTAGTTCAGCGGTATCATCGCCAAGCCATCTTTGAGCGAGAGGCTCTGCAGCTGCGGCAGACTGGTCTACGTGGACATTATAGATCGGCCCCAGCGTTCCTTTCTGGCCCGTCTGAGAGACTCTGTTGGTATGCATGAGGACCCGGATCGACGAAGGTTTTGGCCTGTTGACAAGAAGGTTGGTCGTCAGTCGCAGTTGCTACTAAAAGTTCCCTCATGACGTACCAGCCTTCTTGTTGAGTTATGATTTCTTCCAAGAACACATGCATTTCTTCATAGTGCGCTTTGGTTGTCTCATTCAGTGGCTCGGTACATCCGTCTCTATTCATCAACTCCGGCAAGACATCCTCGAATCGAGTTCTATGCTTCGCGTACTGGAACCCGTGAACCGAGAGTTTGTACTTGCTTTCGTCTCCAGTTACGTCTGTCACAAATACAGGGGAGTCAACTTTGGGCGCGAACTTCGGCGGCTCCGGTCTGTCGACGGTGATTAGCATGTTACAAAAACACCTTGAATCATTATTGATCGCGTGTCACGTACCCCCCGATGATTGTCGGTTTCAAAGGAACGCCAGGGTCGCCTCCATAGTACTTGAGTGTTGTCCACAGGCCCTTGTTTCTTCCCGCATCCATTGGAGCGTACTCGGTATCTTTCTCAAAGCAGTGGTTCGCAACCATGGTTACTACGTTTTGCGAGTGTGCACTTGTAAGGCGTGTGAAGCCTCTATTCTTGAAATGAGAGCTTTCACAAATGCTACTCATATTATTGAACACAAGGGTGCGCTGTAAGTAATGTCTTGCATCGTATCTCCACATCTGTCACGTTGGAATCGAGCACGCTCTGAACCATGGCAGGGACGTATTACAGTTCTTTCTCGTGGTAAATTGGGCTTGTCGTGTGATGTAAGGGCAGATGCCCCGACATTTGGAAAACAGAGTTTCACATGTCGGGCTCCTAGTTCCGTTCCGGTAATAGTCAGCTGATTCGGAACTGTGGACGATCCAGTCCTGTGTGCCATATGTTGAGACTGGATGTGAAAACCAAAATCATGAGAATCTCACTAATCGGAAGTTTGCACTACAATACAAGACGTAACTCCGAAGCGTGTCTGGAGTTTAAGAAACCACCGAGAACTTAAACTTTCCAAATTGCCGAATTTGGTCGGTGCTCGGTGTTATCAATAGTTAAACCGTCGAGTCATTCAAACTGGCCGATCCCCTAGTACGCAGTATCACTTCGGGTTTTTGAGCACAATTCAATGATGTTCTTCGAAAACACGCACACATTTTCATGAAATACTACTTCCAATGCCAATAGACGCCCAAACTACTGCAGGTTCGGTAGGACAAGTTCGGATGACATTGGTCTGGCTCACGATATGTCCCATTCATACTTTACCGAGAGACCGACTCTCCGCGGCGAACCCAAAACAGTGCGAGACGGTGAAAACCTCCAGTTATGTCCTATACTAAAGATAATTGTATTAATATCAGCGTGTGCCTCAGCTATTCTTGCAAAAGTCGTTGTTTCAAGTACCACTATACGTAAATCAAGTCATTGGATTTGATTCTTTAACCTCCTAAAATCCAAAATGTCACCATCCAGCATTGAGGTAGAGACGCCAGTGACCTCGATCAACAATGCGAAAAATGCCTTCTCTCACAAAGGTCTGAAGGTGTCCGGGGCGTTGGATGCCTATGAGTCATTTGATCCGACTCCTCTTACTGGGCGAGAATTTCACAAGGCCAACGTCGTAGACTGGCTCAGAGCCCCAAACTCCGATGAGTTGATACGAGATCTGGCCATCACCGGTAAGTCATCACCTACCGTCCCAATAACAGCCTCCGCGTCTCAACATGGGTGTTTGCGTAGGTTAGCTGACTTTCCCTAGTATCTCAACGTGGTGTTGTCTTTTTCCGGAAGCAAGACGATTTGACACCTGAGCTACAAAAAGAGCTGCTGAATAGGCTCGGCCAACTCACTTGCAGACCCCCCGAGTCAGGTCTTCACATTCATCCCGTTTTCAACGCAGAACGCGGAGACCAAGGTGACGATCATGTAGTCAGCTACATTCATCAACACAAACAGATTCCCCCGTTGGTGAAGAACAGTGACTTGGCGCCGGACGCCTTGTGCCCCAAAAAGCAAAACACATCCGAGTGGCACAGCGACTGCTGTTTCGAACCTGTGCCGGCTGACTATTCGTGTTTGCGAATGACGACGCTGCCTCCAACGGGCGGTGATACCCTTTGGGCTAACGGATATGAGCTGTATGACAAGATTAGGTAAGTGTGATTTTACTGATAGTTTTTCGTGCGAAAGTTTGTTGAACCCGTTCTTAATTACTCTGCAGCGAACCATTTCAAAAGTACCTGGAAACACTCACAGTTACATTTGAGCCACCAGGGCTCAAAGCCATGTGTGATGCCATGGGAATAACTCTATATTCCAAAGAGCGCGGAAATCCGGCAAACATCGGCAATGTGATCAAAGCTGTACATCCCGTTGTCAGGACAAATCCAGTTACTGGATGGAAAAGTGTTTTTGCTATTGGCGGTATGGTTAAGCACATTAACGGCCTAACCGCCGAAGAGAGCAAAATGCTCATAGATTGGTTTCATGACTTGATTTTCAAGAATCATACTATACAATGCCGATTCAAGTGGCAGAATCCAAATGATTTTGGTAAGGACTTTCACTTTCATTGTTACTGCCTCAACCTGCGTTGTCGTTTTCATGTTCACCTTTTTGCCACTGTCGGCCAACGTTCACATACTTATGAGCAGTGGACTCAGAGCTAGGCTAACGGTTCGTTTTTATACATAGCGATCTGGGACAATCGTAGCTTCTACCATTCTGCGACGTACGACTTCTGGGATCAAGGCGATCGACATGGTTGTAGGGGTTCTGGCGTTGGCGAAAAGCCCTATCTCGATCCGAAAAGTAAATCAAGGCGGGAGGATTTGGCTGCCTTTGGGATGTAGAGAGCTTCAAGTTTGACTCGTCTCCAATTAATAATGGCCGATGACTCCTATAGGTTGTTCCTCTGACAGTTGGACGGATGTTTCTGGGGAACTGGCTCCGCACTCACTTCCATCATTGCCGCGCCTGACCACGGTATTCCAACTGCAAGTTTATCTATTTCTTGAGAGAGAAAACCGTTTTATGTTTCATACGATACCTAGATAACGCCGCAGTTACAGAAGCAGCGAACGGCTACAGCAAAATTTCCATCTTGTCATAGGAGGTTTTGCCTTAGGTCCATAAAGCAGCCCGGTTTCGCACTATACAGGTCTACTAAATCCCTGGGCCTACCGGGATCCATGGGAACGTACTTGCTGATTGACTAGCCAAACAAAACGCTGGCCTACGGCATCAAGGCCGGCCCCATACCTCACAGTCGTGGCACTCACGAGGCCAGCCAGGGGCCGGGCCTCAGCCCTCTACATACAATAGCATGAGACTAAGCTTGTAAGGAAACGCGGGTAAGTGCATTAGGCCCTCCAGGTCTCCGTCACATGTACCCGGAGCTCAAGCTACCCAGGGAGGTCCTCCACCAGCTGCTGGCGGACCGCTCCGGACACGGAGACTTCGAAACGTACCACAATGAATTCAGGCACACCCCAGGGCCTACTGTTGCAAAAGCAGCCAGGGACGTTTACCGACACACTTTGGCCTTGGGACGGTGCTAAACAAGTGGTCAGTCTAGAAATCTGAGAGAGCCCGGGGTCAGCTTGGCCTACCGCCAACCTGCCGGGCCGCTACATGTTAGGAAGCACTCCTCTGGGACCCAAAGCTTTCTCTAGGCTGGTAGAGATAACCGGGTACTGAACTACGGCCCCGTACGAGTACCGGGCGCCCCGACGACAAGAGGATCGACCAGCGGAGGAAGGGGCGACCAGGGACGGAGATAGAGCAAGGAGCGTGAATGGAAGCGGGGATGAGTGTGGACCTGAGAGAGATGGGGAAGAGAGAAGCGTAGCTGAGCTTTCAGGAACGGGCCTATGCCAGGCTGATCCTCGCTTAACGGCACGTGTGACGCGGAGGTCACGCAGCCTCAGCCAACACTATGACACGGCCCCAACCTTTTACCGGGCTCGGTCACTACTACTAGAGTGGATTAACACCACCAGCTGAGTCGCGGGACGGCACCGGACCCGGTTTCTGGCCGAGAATTGGCGCTGCATATTATATGCATCTCATGAGGCCAGTAGGCTCTACGTAAGGTAACCGTTTATAGCCTTCAATAATACAACAACATAAAATAAAAAATGCACCAGGGATCAGTGAAGCGTGCCATTGTGCCCCCGTTGACCTAGATAAACGCAAACGAAAAGATCCCTTCCGAATACCACGGCAACCTCCTATGCTCAATCGTGATTCGCCTGTTCCCACACTAGCTGGAAACAACCAATAGACTTTTGTGCTCAACATGCACAGAAAAGCAACGGCATACAAACGAAAACTCCCACTCATTGAGTCCCTCCTATGCCTTCCAGGCATTCGTGGTGTTGGAAGAGACCGCCCTTGTGTATGACATATTTATATCTCCAACAAAGCTTTGAAAGAATGGAGTAAGAAATAAATACATTACCATTACGGGTTGACACACAGGGATATTAGTCGGGGCTGCGGCACCATCGGGGTGAACACAGGAAACTGCTTCTCCAAAAGTCGCATGCTCCTGAGAATTTCGAAAACAAAAGCGGACGACAGGCCGCAAATCACACGTTCAAAACAACAACACGCTGTTCGTTCTCCTAATTCACAAAAATTGATACCAAGGTTGCGTGATTTAGCTCAGGGCTGCTATACTCGGCTTTGCTTAACACTTGCGCGATACACTTCCCTCACGGATGGATATTCTCGGCCATCCACGCGCTACTTGCCGTCCGGACATACAAGCCCTTGGCGGGATATTGCGTCCGATCTAGAACCGTTGGAGGCAAAACACCCCTGTTCTTCCATGCAGGGGAAATTTGAAGTAGGCAGCAAGCGAGCCTCTGTTTATGCTTGGCAATCAGTTAGTTACCCCACTCCCTTCCGCCCCCGGCAGTAAGCTTAACATCTGCCCCTCCCAAAAGAGGCAATACGGTACATAAGCCTTCACCCCCTCTCACATTCGTCTGTGGTTTTCCACCCCAACTCACCCATCCACGTCTGACATCATCGACGAACCCGCTGATCAGCGTCCCTTTCGGCCACCGTCTCTCTCTCTCTTTCTCTACCTCGCGGGCACACACAGCCATGTTTCGTCGCAAGAAGAAGCCTGCCCGGGAGCCGCCCGAAGTTTTCAGTTACGACCGCGATGCGCTGGTATCGCTCGTGAAACGGCACTACGAGCTGCTCGTAGACATGGGACACCTGCACCTCGAAGCCGTCCAGACGCCGCCCGAACCGGCGGGATGGTCGGATGCGGACCTCAACGTTGATGCGCTGCGGACGCTGGGCCGGTCCGAGACGGTCATTGACCTGCTGCGACATCTCCCGTACCCGCGGGCCGGTCCCCCCGACAGCGACGCCGCGGGCGACGATGCCGTGGTCTACTACGAGACGATGGTCCTGTCGTACCTGCGAAATAAGTGGCAGCCCGAAAAGGACGAGGATCCGAATTGGCACCAGCTACCTTTCGCCATGCTTGGTTTGGCGCCGTTTGACAAACCCGTGCCGCCGCACATTATCTCCTTGACGCATGAGGAGGCGGAGATTGGAGTAATCTGGATCATTGATACGGAAAGAGGTAAAGTTATCATCTTGAGCTTCTGCTTGAAAACGGGCTGACGTGCCGCTTTACCCGTTTCCTAGGGTGCATCTACCCTCACGGCGATGACTACTACTTGTACGACGATGCGCCTCCCGAGGCCGAAGAGGACAAGCCATGGCTCAGCGCAAAGGCGCTCTCGTTCCAGACATTCTTCGACAAGATCCACAAGGAAATCTCGTCTCTAAAGTTAATCCCGGCCCCTGCGGCTGGGAATTTCGGGGCCGCCATTCGTGCTGCAAAGGATCCGGATGCCAAGGTGAGTCTGAAGACGCACGCTCGCATAGCGAGGGTGACGCCCGAGTTCTTCTAACATGTCGCAGGCGATGAAGGCTTTATACCGGAAATACGGCTGGCCAGACAACTTTAAGAAGGACGAGTTTCTCAAGGCTGCCGTGCCAGCTCGGGCGGCTATCTTGGATGACCAGTATGACTGGTCGGACGAAGACTAGGACAGACAGGACTTTGGGCAGATTATCACATACACTACATGGCTTATGCTCAGTCAGTTACGCCCAGTCCGCCATCACAGCGATGCGAGAACAGATTCGGCGCACAATGCTATAAATGTACATAAAAGTGTATTTGATGCGGATTGCCCCCTTGACTCATTTGCCTCTCAACTCGTCGCGATACAGTAATAGTAAGTCGGCCAAATCTGCGTCCCACAGTTCTCTCCCGCCGGGCCGAGAACAGGATTCAAGGCGAACAGAACCGACATCTCGATCCCGTTGTCGGTCGCGAGCTGCCAACACGACGAGCCGTCCCCGGCCTGGGCGAACCTGCTGCAGTTGGCGGGGATGCCCGCCTGCGTGTTCGCGGGCTTGGCCGGCGCCGTCGTTGTCGCCGGCGGCGCCACCGTGGTCGTCGGAGTTGAGCCGGCAGAGACGCGACGCAGTAGTAGTAAGTCGGCCAGATCATGGTACCGCAGTTCTCGCCGCTGGCGCCCAGCGCGGGGTTCCACTTGTAAAAGAGCGCGAGGTCGCGCCCGCGTCGGTGGCGAGCTGCCAGCACCCGGCGCCGTCACCCGCCTGCGTCCACTTGTTGCAGTTGGGGTCGGTGCCCTCATGCTGCGGCGTCGGCTTGGGTACGGAAGACGCCGTTGCGGACGCGGTCGTCGCCGGGGCGCTTCGGGTCGTCGTCGGGGAGCTGCCGCCCCCGGCCGTGTCGACGCAGTAGTAGTAGCCGAGCCAGATTTGGGTGCCGCAGTTCTCGCCATTGGCGCCCAAGGCCGGGTTCAGCTCCCATAGCCGGGTCTGTGTGATTTGGGCGTCGTTTGCGATCTTCCAGCACGAAGCCGTCGTGGTCTCCGCCTTGACGAACCGGCTGCAGTCGGCCGGGATACCCTCTTGTTTGCGGTCGGCCGGGATGGCGGAGGGATCGGTAATGATGGGGAGGAGCTCGGTGCTGCCTGGGCCGCCGCGGACAGGTCCGTTGGAGTCGTCGGGGATCTCATCATCGGGGGGTTTCACCCAGGTGCCGCCGGGTCGTCTAAGAAAGGAACATGTCAGTTTATGACGTCAAGATGATTCAGACAGTAGGGTCGAGAATTTCAAAATACGCACGAGATGCATATGTACTGGCTTTCGGCCAAGTGGTCGCAGGCACCCATGAGGTTAGGGTTCCATGTCATGAGCTGCGCCACGCTTATGGGCACTGTCGCGTTAGAGATGGCTTTCGAAATGGTCTCGCTGTCGTAATGATGGCCATGTTAGCAGCTTTTCAACAGAAACTGACGCCCAAGTGTCGACATGTTGATACGTACCATGTTTCTCCAGCGTTGACACGGAGCAGCTCACAGGCTTCCGGTACGCAGACAAAATCATGCGAGTAGCAATCCTCCGCGTTGGTCGCATACATGAGCTGGCCCGTTGCGACACCATACTCCTCGGCGAGCTCGTTACAAGCCTCAATACCGTCCAAGCTGGCGTACCGGACATCAACAGCACGTGCGGTGCAGTTGGTGGGCACCACGGGTTCCGCTGGCTCCGGTTCCGGCTCGGCTTCATCGGGATCCTCCTCTCCTTCAGGAATCTCTATATCGATGCCGGGATCCTCGGTATCTTCCTCGGGATCCCAAGGAAGGCCGTCGTCTCCGACAATGGGCGTGTCGGTAGACGGAGCACCAGTGGGCTCCGGCGCTGTCTCGTTCAGCTCCTGGAGCTCTGAGGCGTAGGGGTACAGCGGAACAGCGCGCGTCGCCAGGGGGCCGACGCTCGTCTGACAGACGGACTGAATGTCTTGGAACTCGGCGACGAGATAGTCGGAGTGGTCGGTGTCCGGGAGGAACTCCGAGGTGACTCTTTGATACATCATGTTCAAGAAGCACTCGGAGCATAGCAGTTCGTCATCGTACAGGGTCGAGATGCGGCTGTTCTCGGCGGACACGTTGGCCGGGTTGATGCACCACGGGTCGGCGGGGTTCGCGGCGCAGTCGACCTGCACGACGTCCGAGCCAGTCCAGTTGTACGACGCGGGCAGACACCACTGGTTGCTCGTGTCACGCAGGCAAGCTATCTCCATGCCTTCGACGAATCGAAGACTCAGAGTCTCTGCCGGCACGGCACGATCACCGACGATGAGCCAATCCTCGGAGCAGGCAGAGGCGACACTCTCGGTCCACTTCCGGGCGTCGGTCTGACAGCCCGGGATGCAGAGAGTGTTGGCATCCTGCTCGGACCAGTAGACGTCGTCAACCTTGACAGTCCACTTGAAAAGGTCCTCATCGCATGGCAAAGTAGTGTTTCTGGTGATTCCCGGCGTTAGTCTTTTTGGAAGCATGGCCGTGGTACCATGGTTGTGAGAGGACTTACAAGGCCTTGACGCAGTTTTCGCTGATGCCGAGCATCTCAGCCATGGGTTGTGAAGGAATGAGTGGATATAGTTGGAAACCCAGCTTACCGAGGGCAAACGGCAAAAGTGCCAGCCCGGCAAGGCTTTTCTTGGAGGACAGCATCGTCACAAACAAAAGAGTGTAGTTTGCGAGCGATGAAGGGTGAGTAGGCTGGTTGTCACTCGACAGAATGAACAGGCTACCCAAGTCCTAATAAGAGTCCTCTTCGACCTGACAAAAAAAGCTCAATGGCTCTTAGCAAACCGGAAATAACAACCTCCTTCGCGTAAAACCCAGAGTCGCAACGAACTCCCGGCTCGGATGGAATAGGAGATGGGTTATCGAAATCCTCTGCCAAGAGTCTAGCTCAATGCACCAGGCAGTAACCTCACGACCCTGTTCGTATGACTGAGTTTCGCATAGAGCGGTAGTATTAGGCAGCTGAACTGACTCTTTCTGAGTCTAGATCATGGGGTTGAGGCAATGGTAAGGGGTTGCATCTGCAATCTAAATTCTTCAGTCCCCCCTCAGGCGCGCGCCGTGCCGCATTTCGACCGCGAGCCGTGTGTTCTCGCCTCCGGTTTCTTGGCGGCAACTTTTGGACTCACCTGGACCGGTATCAAGGCCATGGATCTGAATCCTACCGTTATCCGGCAAACAGAAGCATGCGCGGCCGCCGAGTAGATAAGCGGCCCGCAAAGTTAAGTTCGGGCTCACAACAAGCTTAAACCCCATTTTAGAAGATAAGCCCTAGTTGATGCACATTAGATTGGAACTATTCGAGGCCATTTCTAGCTAAAATCCTTCACGGGAGCCAATTTCCGAGAGAAATATACCCGCTTCCGGCCAGTTCGCTTACGGTGGAGGAGGGAATTCTCCTCCCGAAGGGGGTGCGTGATGCCCCTGCATTTCGGGTGGCGCCGGCGATAGCCCTGCATTTGACGAATCGACAATGATAGAGGCGTGTAAGCTCGGTATCGCGACTCAGAGACCGAGTCTCTTAAATGACAATGGCTTCCCGCACGACAAACGAGCTCGAGGTAGCCTTCTGCAGAGTCTCACTCACAGTCATTCTTTTTCCCCCCCACACTCTTTTCTGCCAGGCATTTTCTGCCGGCTACTTAGCGTAGCCATGCGATTTATCCAGGCCTCCTGGACCACTTTGGTTCTATCCATTCTTTTACATCGAGTTATTGCAGAGTCCTACTTTGCTCTGAACTCTGCCTACGGTCTTTTGCAGAACACTGTCGCTGCCGAGGACCTAGAGCTCCCAGTCGGAACTTGCAATGCAAACACACCATGTGTGAACGGTGCTTGCTGCAGTGGCGTATGTTGCTTTGTTTCTGTAAACCGTCCGGCTCTGCTTCAACATGTCTAATTCTCCTTCTCCGTCTAGAATGGCAGCGGCCTCTGCGGCTACTCTCCAGCAGAGTGCGGCGCCGCTAACTGCACCTCCAATTGCGATGCCAAAGCCGAATGCGGCCAGTATGGCAAGCCGGGCAGACAGATTTGCCCTCTTGGTGTCTGCTGTTCCAAGTTTGGGTACGCCCACCAGTCCTTCGTCCCAAATCGACCACCCGGGGATTAACTGACATATCCTCGACAGTTTCTGTGGTTCGACCTCCGATTTCTGCGACGCCGGATGCCAAGAGGGATTCGGCGGCTGCGGCGACGTCAAGCGGCCCTCCTGCAGCAAGGACGGGGGCAGCATCAACAAGCGGTCCATCGGTTACTACGAGTCCTGGGCTAATACACGAGCCTGCAGCGCTGTCACGCCCGAGGACCTTAACCTGGATGGCCTGACTCATATCAACTTCGCTTTTGTCTTCTTCGACCCGTCCTCGTTTCAGATCATTCCCATGGACAAGAACGCTGGCACCCTTCTGAGCCGGTTCACCAAGCTGAAGGAGAAGAAGGCTGGCTTGCAGACCTGGGTCAGTGTTGGTGGCTGGTCGTTCAACGATCGTAAGTGCTTTTCCAATTTCAAATTTACATACACGCAA
Organism: Colletotrichum coccodes; assembly: GCA_020466075.1. NCBI lineage: Eukaryota > Fungi > Ascomycota > Sordariomycetes > Glomerellales > Glomerellaceae > Colletotrichum > Colletotrichum coccodes. The sequence goes on along the minus strand of JAIMZG010000179.1, from coordinate 29,540 downwards.
TATTGGTGGTTTTGGACCTTGGAACTGTGCATTTGTGTTTCAGATAAATCATGCTAACTTCGTGTGCGCTCCCAGCTGGCCCATACCAGAAAGCCTTTAGTACCATGGCCGCGAGTGCGGGAAACAGGAAGATGTTTATCGATGGCCTGATCAAGTTCATGGAGGTGAGAATGCCGTCGGCTCGGATTACAAACGCAAACTGACCTTTGCCATCTAGAGCTATGGCTTCGACGGAATGGACCTCGACTGGGAGTACCCAACAGCCGGTAAGCCTCGCGAAACCCAAAGCTTTTGGGACTAGCAATCAACTAACATGGTGACAGATGACCGTGGCGGCACCGCAGACGACACCGCCAACTTTGTGTTGCTTTGCAAGGAGATCAAGGCGGCGTTTGGCAACCGCTTTGGCTACTCCATCACTCTGCCTGCGTCCTACTGGTACCTCCAGAACTTTGACCTCGCCGGCATGCAGCCCTATGTCGATTGGTTTAACATCATGTCCTACGATATCCACGGCGTGTGGGATGCCGCTTCTAAGTTTGTCGGACCTATCGTTGCACCGCATACGAACCTCACTGAGATTGACATGGGCTTGGATCTCCTTTGGCGCGCGGGCCTCAAGCCTGAGAAGGTCGTTCTCGGTCAAGGATGTAAGCAACCAGTTTGACATCCGTGTTGTTTCTGTTTCTCGGCTTTCCGAATAACTGACCTCTACACAGATTACGGCCGCTCGTTCACCCTCAAGGACCCCAGCTGTAACAAGCCGAACGGCGCCTGTCAGTTCTCAGGAGGCGCTAAGGAAGGCCCGTGTTCCAAGGCTTCCGGCATCTTGACACTGCAAGAGATTTTCGATATCATCAAGGAAAAGAGCCTCACACCCCAGTTCGATGAAAAGGCCGGCGTCAAGTGTGAGTACATCCCGGCGTGCTGATATGAGTTTTAGTGTCAGTGCTCATACCGTGATAACAGGGATCCATTGGGACAATGATCAATGGGTATCATACGACGATGCTGAAACTTTAATGATGAAGAAGGCGTTTGCGAACTCCCGTTGCCTAGGTGAGAAACCTGCTTGATCCCGTCTTCAGCATGGCTCAAGAAGACATGGGAAAGAATAAGACGGAGAAGTCTGTGGGCAATACTGACCTCATTTCGGTGTAGGTGGGTCCATGATCTGGGCCTTGGACCAGGTCGACCAAAAGAGCAAGAGTCTGCAGTATCCCGAGGACTGGTCAGAAGAGGAAGTACTTCTCTCTGAAGAGATGATCTCCGACGAAGAAGTCAAGGGCGTCTGCTACACGACAAAGTGTGGCGAGTCATGCCGAAAAGGCGATCACGAGGCAACGCAGATGAACGGGCAGCCCGGGTCTCTTTCCACCATGGACCGATGTCCCAAAAACAAGTTCCGCCGACTCTGCTGCAACAAGGGAACCACCATGGGCAAATGCCGCTGGAGAGGATACCGCGGGCTGGGCCTAGCTTGTACGGGAGGCTGCGCTGATCTGGAGACGGAAATCACGCAGAACACGAACCATCATAGCGACAAGGAGGACCAGACTTGCAGCGGAGGTACCCAGAGCTACTGTTGTGCTGGCTTCATGCCACCCGTCAGCAAGGAGCAGATCGAGAAGAAGATCAAGGACGAGGCAGCCGATGCTGCGATTGCTGCTGCCGAAGCCCTGGCTCTAGAGGTTGCTGCGAAGGCGTTCTGCCGCATTGCTATCACGGCGGCTCTCACGCCTCTGACTTTCATTCCTATTGTTGGTGAGTCTCTACTTTCCTTTAAGCGTCACTTGGTCCTTTCTCTCTGCTCTCTGAGTTATCAGCTGCCGACAATTTCTCTCTTTACTAGGCTGGATCGTTCGACTTGCCATTCAGGCTGCAGTTCCCGCGCTCGCGAACCTATGCGCCAAGGGCATCGTCAAGGGCGGGAAATCTGTCTTCAAGTTCAGGGGTAAGGACTACGACGTCAAGCTCGACAAGCCGCTCACCACTAAGAACGATCGCGGCGACCGAGACAAGTCGGACAAGGCAGACGAGAAGGATGGTCACTGCGACCTCAACAGCAACGGGCTCGTCAAGCGCGCCGCCTTCCGCCCCAAGTCGGAGACCTCGACACGGATAATCCCGGCGCGCCAGACGGTCGTAAAGACGTGCAACGGCTTACTGTACCCCCAGCCGTGCCTGCACTACCAATCTGTCATCAAGAACCAGAACGGTATGTCCGCCCTGACCTGCACCACGGCGGCCGGCGGTAATATCAGGCCCGTGGTTGAAAAGTACAGCAAAGACCACAACACCAAGTGGATGAACGGCTGGATGCAATCCCGGGGGATCAACTGCCAGCGAGACGAGTACCCCCCGGCTGCCATCTGGCAAGGTCGGGACGCGAGGCAATGGATCCGTCTCGTGCCCGGCGCGCAAAACGGAGGCGCCGGTCAGCTGTTCAGGGGAGTTTGTCCTGCGAAGCATAAAATGTCGCCCGAGCAAGGCCGGCGTCTGCTCAAGGTCAACCGGAACTGCAAGCGAGTCGTCTCAAAGTACGTGGTGACCCGCACCGCGACCACCAGGGTAATGAAGATGAAGTTCATCAACATGCCGAACCTTGCCGACGACGGCATCCCCGACAACCCGTGCTACCCCAAGACGCTGATCGACGACCCGGGCTTCGCGCTGATGACCAACGATCCGTGGTACAACGCACACCCGGCCAGCAAGAGGAACACGCGCTTGTACAGGAACGCGCCGGCGGCCAACATCATCGCCGGGAAAACCAACCGCCCCGGCTACAACAAGAGAGACGAGAACGATTTCGATCCAGCGACCTTCGATCCCGAGGATGTCTGGGTGGATGAAGGCAACTCCACACGCAAGGCCACCGACGCCGAGCTGCTCGAGGGTCTGGGTTTCTTGCGCTGCGAGAACGGCGACTGCGATGGCGAACTCGGCGATCTCGGTGATCTCGGCGTGAAGTCCCTACCGCCTCTCAACCCCAGTGCCACTGTGCCTGTCGAGGTTGTCGCATTCGCCACGCCGGCGGATGCAATTCCCACATCGCTCACGAATGCGTTGGACACGGCGTACTCGATCCACGAGGAGGCCAAGGCCCTGATCACACCGGCTCCTCAATTGGAGTGGACATACGAGTATGAAGAGGTGGACGATGAAGAGTAACCAATCCCTGCCGATGAGAGTTTTTGGGATACATGCAATCATGGGTGTTGGTCATTTGGTACCGGTGCGTGATGGGCGCGAGGCATACGTAGCTTAACTATGTCATTGTATATACTTCGAGGCGGTTGTCGTAGGGTGTGGCAGAGGCTTCTCAGCAGCTCAGCATCTGAGCTCTAACAAGGCCGCAATTCGAACAAACCTTTCGGGCTGCTGAGGCTTAAGTTTTCCGAAATTCTTGCCAACCCATTCTCTTCCCGTGGTTGATCGGCTCGCCAAAGTGTCCGGTACTATCGTACTGCAAGCGTTCTTTGCATCTCCCCTAACATCTGTAATCGAGATCTTGCGTCTGCACGTGAGCTTCCCATGTCGTGGTCTTGGTAGCCTTTGCAATGCTTCGCAAGACCGAATTTGCCTCACGCAACGGATCAGAGACCTCCCGGGCAACTAGAAATTCGCCGACAAGCTCTAGACTTTGAGAATCGCGTCGGTTTCGGCGTGTTCTAAACTCGGAATGACACTGCAACACAAGCTTTCACTTTGAGAAGGGTGTCACTCAGTGAGTGAGCTCAGGAGAAGGGAAGACATCACAGCTAATTCTATACAGCAAGATAAAACTATCAACTTTTACTTGGCCATTCGAGAGCTGCGCTCACTCAAGGCCTATTGCAAAACTAGGTAGGAATGCTTGAGACAGACCCAACTCTCAGGAGTACAACACTTGCCTGTTTCTTCATTTTTTTCGTTCTTTTGCTTTTACAAACCAGGTTCATGAGTAGCAAACTAAGACAAAGTACAAGGTGGCGCGTTTTAATTCATTGCAGGAGACGAGAACGATGAACACTTCCCTCCAGATATCAATTGGCTCTTCATTATCCACTTACGTGGCACCATGTGACACAGATATGGCCAGGTCACTCGCCGCCTTAAGGTGAGTAAGGTATCTCCACAGGGCCTGCATTAGGATGTCTGTCACTAGGAGACCGGGATTCGCTCTTTCTGGCTAACCGCTGGGAAAATCAAAGTGAAATCTCAGTCTCCTCATTGGCCCAATCCCCCGGGCAAAGTCGGGACATCGCCGGATTCCTCAAAATCCGCCGGGGTTCCCAAGGCCTCGAATTCAACAGTCAGCCCACAGGGCAGATACCAGGGCGCAGCTAGGCGACCTGCATATTAGCTTGCTGCGGGCGCCTATCAGTAGGTCACCTCGCCACCTGTCGATGTGTGGCACGACGGCTGCCAGAGCCTGTATCTAGGCAATCTCCCATAAGGAAGGGCATTTTCTCCGGCCATCTTCACGGTCTGAGTGACACAAGACGCCGGCCTGGACCTTTTCCTGGAGACACTCTTTCCGAACGTCTGTCAGAGACCCACGCGTTTCCTGCCCTTGAGAGCTCCCGTTCCGCCGGCTTGTTCCGATCACGAACAAAAAGACCTCGCAGACCACCATTGGCAATTCCAATCCATCCGACCCCCACGGTCCGACTCTCGAGCTTGGTCGTCCCCAGCTCACAATGGCGGATCCATGGACAATCGTCGGATCCGCCTCGGCGATCCTGACGTTCGTCGAGTTTGCCGGAAAATGCGTCAAGACGGCGAAGAGCCTCCGCGAGTCGGCCTCAAGGAGCACCGAAGATAACGCCCGATTTGAAGACGTCGTAACGAAGATGCAGGACCTCATCAACGGGATCAAGGCCGAACGAGTCGGGGCGCTGACGTCTGAGGCAGAGGTTGGCCTTTTTGCGGTCGCGAACGAGTGCGAAATCCTGGGCAGCGCAATTCTGAAACTTCTGCACAGGACGTCGAGGAAGAAGGAAGGTTCACTTCGTGAGACTATACGGGCATCGGCCTCAACCGTTTGGAACGAAAAGGAGGTCGACAATCTGCAGCATCAGCTTCAGCATTGCATGACGCACCTCAACTTGCAGATCTTGGCAATCATGAGGTGAACTCCTTCTACCGTGAGGCTTTTACGACCTAGCACTGATTAAAACTTGGTACCAGGTCAGAGACCGGCCACAAGCTGGAGCAGGTTCTCGCCATGCAGTCTTCTCACTCAAGAGACGTGGACTCCTTGCATCGTCTAGTCAGAGACCTTACGATCAATCAAGCAGACACTCTTGACAATCTGTCTTCCCTCCACCGTGTATTAGGAACAACCACCTCTATACTGGAGAAAATTAACCAACGACATATTCTTGACGCCTTGCGAGTCTCGCAAATGGAGCAACGATACGATCAGGTCTCCGACGCAGCTCATGGCACATTCAACTGGCTCATCGAGAGCACAGAAATACCCAATCATCCCGAGCTTTCCATGCCTCTTTCTACTTGGCTTTCAGAAGGTAACGGGATCTTTCATATTTCTGGTAAGCCAGGAGCTGGCAAGTCCACCTTGATGAAGATAGTTGCCGAATCCGAAAGCACGAAATCGGTTCTTCACGCTTGGGCGCGAGGAAACAAACTGTTAAAGGCCAGTGTCTTCATCTGGAAATATGGAGAACCAATCCAGAGGACGGTTGCCGGGGTTGTCCGGTCACTTTTATGCAGCATCTTGACCGAATCGCCCGACCTGTTTCCAAAAGTGTTGGCTAAATACTGGGACCCCCGCCAGTATTCTCCATGGTTGCCTACACCAGAGTTGCGTATAACACCAAAAGATGTCCTGCACGCGTTTGAACGTTGCATCGATCCAAATGGCCCGGCTCAGCACGTTCGCATCTGTCTTTTTTTGGACGGTCTTGATGAGCTGAACGACCCGGAAGTGTTGCACACGGGTTTCGCACTGCAACTTGTGCGGTGGAGCGAAGCGAACCCGGATAAGTTAAAAATCTGTGTGACCAGTCGGGAAGAGAACGCCTTCATGAACAATTTCCCAGCACAGCAAAGATTAAGACTGCATCAGGTAACCAGTGCAGACGTGCACCAACTGGTTACCATGAGGCTGAATGAACATCCCCGTTTTCGGACCTTCACAGAGACAGACCGCGACCTCCTCTGCTCCCAGATTACCGAACGCTCTTCCGGAGTATTTCTATGGGTCAAATTAGTTCTGGATGAGATTTATGAGAATCTAGACCAGCAGAGATCCCTCGGGGCATTGCAAAAATCACTCGACCAGGTTCCAGAAGAGTTGGAAGCCTTCTTCTTCAAGATATTCAGCTCCGTACGTAAGGCGGACCAGAAAGAAGCTTACCTCATGTTTCTGCTGGCATTGGAGTTCGACTATGCGCCGGCCCTGGTCTATTCTTTCGTTGAAGACATCTTGGGACCTGAAAAGGGCGACAGTCACGTTGACAGTTGCTCAATGACCTTGGAAGATTTAGACACCCGGTACGCAACCTTTTCAGCCCGATTGCGAGGCCTTAATAGAGGTTTGTTGGAAATCACTGGGTCCAAAAGCCAATTCGTTGGTCAAGGCATACACCTTTCACGCAGGATGCTGGCTTTTGATCCCGTGTCCGGCCAATCCATCGGTCCATTAACGACTGGCTTTTACACTCGACGCCAGAAACACTCAAGCAGTTTCAGAACATTATCAACAAGGAGGAAATATTCTTGCAATGTATGATTCGGCATGCACAACTTGTCCCATGGGTGGAGTGGAGCTCCAATGAATGGTCTGGGGTTTTAAGGAACCTCATCCCTTCGATATCACAATCTCCCGCCTTCAATAGCAAGGAAAGTATCCACTTGACTCAATTAGGCAAGTTAGAAGACATCTTACAAGACAAACATTCGGAACAAAGAGGTTTACACAAGGTAGGAGAAATTGGCCATCAGGACACTTCAAATACTGGGACGCCTGGCAATAGTGTAGTTTCGCTTCTCGGTTACAGCTGCGAATATTACTTCGTACCTTTTGTTGATTGGGGTTTGCAAACCTTGTCTGGGCCCAGGAACCACAAGCCCGAGTCGAGCTCTTGAATTCGGTCTGTCGCTTTGGTCACGATGGTGACTGGACTAAGCCTCAAGAGTTCAGTTTGTGTGTTGGTTTGTTGCTCAAGTCTGGTGTTAATCCCAACAGCGGCTGTCGTGGGCGAGCGCAGACAATCAATACTCCTTGGCTGACTTTTCTACTCCATATGACGGAGAGTGATTCCATGTTTGGACTCCGCCGAAGATTCAGCCCTGGAATGAGAGAGCTGTTACAAGGTGATGCAGATCCAAGGATTCTGCTTGTTTGGCAAGAGGCACAAGAATTTAATGTGAAAGTTATCTGGGATCCGGAGCATCTACACCACACGGAAAGCTCTCATAGTGGTCTCTCTGAGCCTATTATCCACGTGGGGACACCTAGTGGGTTTCATGAACGACGAGATTTTGGGAAAGGGGCTTTTGGGAAAATCGAGTCTTTGAGAAAGGTAATTAAGTCATCATTTGCTCATTGCCCACCCACATGAACCAGACCTCTTGAAAATTTACCACGGCTCTCATTCAAGTGCATCCGACGCTGACGAAACTGAAAACAGATTAAAGATTGGCCACTATACCAGGGAATTGAAGACTCAGTCCAGATGACACTTCGAGACTTCGTACAGGCAGGCTTGCCCGATCAGGCTGACGAATTGCTGCCGCTGATCGACCGCAATCTGGCACGGCGAGGTCTAAGCCACCATACTATGCTCAACCAGAAGCTTGCAATACTTCCATCAGAAGAAACCCCTATGGAGGGTCAGGGCCAAGAACGTGGCGATGGATACAAGGCTATAGAGAAGAGTCAACCAAAAGAGGTTGTGGAAAACGCTACGCGGCTCAACTTTTTCGAAACTTGGAAGCTGGCGGTCGTCTTCTTGATACTCGGTACGCATAATCTACACATATAGGCTCCAATTTGTGCCTGATATACGTTGGTTTTGCTAACAGATTATCCATTGAACAGGAATACTCTTAGGAACACTTCTCACAAAACTGCTGTAGTCGCACAAAAGAATGTATTGGGTTTCCGGGAATTGATTCTTTCTACTCTTATTCACCTTCGAGTGTATGCAATAGTAGAACCCGTTGACACAAGTTTTTGTTCTGCCAGGCACCAATGGCCTCGCTCTAGTGGTGCTATCAGGCCAGCAAGGTCCCTCCACCACCTCTGGACCACAATATCACCATCTCTGGTCCCAAACCATTTACCAGCCAGACCCATATGTCATTTTGTTACGAGGCTACGATAATGCGGCGAGGCTGATGCGACTAGAAGAATTATTCTCCTAGCCTGCATTAGTCAATACATCTCTGACATGCAGTGTATTATAGTACTTAAAACAGGAACATACTCCTGGTTGCATCTCCCAGAAGACAGATTACTTTGTGTATGGTATTCTCGTGCTTATTGTTACGTACTATCTCAGGGACTCATAGGAGAGTTGTAGACATCATGGGAAATCCACACGAACTATGGGAAATCTATGGAAACCGTGAGAAATCACCAGGAAATCTTTTCTCGGGTCCCTACTGTTTCCCCGGGTAATTTTTCTCCGATCTTTCTTCCATTGCTTGGTAATATGTTCAAGATTTCCCCAGCGTATTTCAGACACTCAGACAAGGAAACAGCAGATAGAAAAGACATCGATCTTACAACTCATTTTATCTGCACATAAGCTTGACACACGTGTCAAACAAAATAGGAAAGCACTGGCCCGTGGAAATGGTCGAGAAAGCACGGTGAAAGACACAGGAAATCCTGGACGAATTGACCTACTTCATAAGGGGGATTAGGTTAATCAGGGGTAAGCATTCCACCGGGACTTCCCCGAGAAGGCAACCACTGGAAAAGGGGGGGTTCACAGAGGTCTCTCAGACACACAACGGATACACACGTAAATCAATATACCCATACACTTCAGCAACATGACTCGGCAATTGCTATGGGCGGCTCGGAATCCCCGAGCTCGCCTGACAACCGGCGCGTTGCGTAACCGTATTGCGGCACGCGGAAACCGCTCCGTTTAACATCAATTGCAATTGGCCCTGCCTTTCAACAATTTTGACCGTATCTCTCTTGGTTCTCTAAGTGTCTTACTCCTGATCAGCACATCTATTGTAACCCCTCGCTTTTGCTGCAGCGAGGACATCCTGAGGGCCTTAGCGCATTCAAGGCTGTCAAATGGATTAGGGTAGAGCTTCCTTAGCTGTAAGCTTGGGGCAGTTCAACAAAGGTTGTAAAACACTGCAATTGGGAACTTCGTAAGATTAATGAGCAAAGATCTGCGAAATACTAAAGCTGGGCCGCAAGGCTATTTATGAACAGTTTTCCATAAGGGTGTCTTTTTCCGTTTTCTTCTCACTTTACTCAATACTATCCTCCTGGCAAGCAACACCCGCGTGAGCAGCAAATCAAATTCTGGCCTTGAGAGTGTGTACACAGTGTTTGTGCTTGGCGGTTATCGATTAACACATATCATCCTGCTCGCCCAACTCACCACAAACATTACCCGAGAAGGCAATAAAGCAGCTAGAGCGAGGTGGTCAGCTGGGTGAGGTGATTGCACTTGAACCACCTAATTATGAGCCACTATCCAACACTTTCGGGTGCGCCGGGCTCCTCGCTTAACTTCGGTCCCGACGGATACAAAGCGCCCGGGACCCCGGCGTTGGAAATCGCCCGTGAATTGACCGACGACGCCTCACCCGTCCATGTTGGAACCAGAGCTGTACCGCACAACTCAGTCAGGTTGGAACTCTTCTCTCATTTCCCACTTTTCGCTGAAAATCTCTAGGGCACTTTGGGTTATTTAAGGGTTGCGATAGGCCCGATATCTCGGCCAAATTTCATGCAAAATACTTTTGTTGTCTTGCACATTGTGAAAGTCGACTCTACGCCTGTTCCAACAACTCTCGTTTCAACACCTAAAACCATCACAACATAACACCGCCAAAGTCATGTACTCTGATCAGCAACCACGCATTGCTATCATAGGTGGCGGGCCTGCTGGCCTCAGCCTCGGTGCACTGCTTCACAAGCGCGGCATAACCTTCTCCCTCTATGAGCTTCGCGACAAACCTGCGTCTTCTTCAATGTCTGCGCCCTCTGGAATGCTCGACCTTCACGAGGACGGTGGTCTCCGGGTGATTCGATCATGCGGCCTTTACGAAAAGTTCATTCCTTTGACGAACGAGTGTACTCAAGAATGCCGTATTATTGACCATGACGGCAATACGTTATTTTCCGAAGAAGACGACACTGGAGACAGACCCGAGATCTCCAGAAATGCTCTGAGCAGCCTGCTTCTCCCGGAAGTTCCCGAGAACAGCACATTTTGGGGGTACAAGCTTCTCAATTCCTCTCGCGCCGAGAACGGCAGGATCGTCTTGGATTTTGGAGCCAAGGGAATCATCGAATTCGACCTAGTCGTTGGCACGGATGGTGCCTGGTCCAAGATGCGCCATCTGGTGACGGATGTCAAGCCGTTCTTCAGCGGCATTTGCTACCTTGCTTTCGATATTTACGACGTTATAAATCACCCAACTGTTGCTGACGTGATCGGAGGAGGAACGTGCTACTCCGTTGGACCAGGTTGTGCCATTGTCAGCCAACGCGGTCCGCATGAATCTGCTCGTATATACATCTACTGCAGATCCGATGATGAAGACATCATGCGGAATCGCCTTCAGGGTCTCAGCCGGACGGAAATCAAGGACACGCTCCTCGGAAATCCGGAAATGTTTGCAACTTGGTCAGATAGTCTACGGCAGATCATCAACATGGCGTTCGACGAGGGAGTCAGTCTGCCGTCATCGGAGGCACCTGAGCTGCTGCCGCATTATATGCTGCCTGTCGGACACACGTGGGAGACGCGGCCTGGCGTTACTCTGGCCGGTGATTCGGCGCACTTGATGACCCCTTGGGCTGGCCAAGGTGTGAACATGGCGATGGGAGACTCGGTTGAGCTAGCTGAGGCAATCGCGAACGGCTGCGAGGCGTTTGAGCGGGAAGCTGCTGGCTCCTCATTCCAAGATTTCATGGTGCCTTGGATTGCGGAGTACGAGGCGGGTATGTTCAAACGTACTGAACCTGCAGCTCGTGAGACGTTACGGAATACGAGGATGGTTTTTGGAGAAGATGGTGCGAGAGGGCTTGCCACATTGATGGAGGGATTTCGCGATTAAGACTGCAGTGGTGTGCAGTTACATCACCATCGAGGAATTAAGGTAAAGATTCTAGGATGCTAGATGATGTTAGAAAAATGAACATCCACGCTCTGTAACTAGATCATAGAAATTAAAGTAGCATAGAGCTTGAATCGAAGAGTTTCTAGTCCATTAATAGAATGTATTCAATGAGACAACTAGGAATGGTCCTCTATGGGGGATTAATTCATCAATGACCTGTGCTCGGCATGAAAGCCCCTCAATTTCTCGTCTTTCCATCGAATATTACAATACTATCGTGCAAGCCCATGGTAACCAGACATGCGTTTCCTACTTCAAGGTCAGTTTGGCTATTGGTTCGACAATTTAAACATGTTATTTACCTGCTGTGTATTAGGGACTTAATACCGGTGCAACGCTGTCAAGCTCAATCGCAGGAAAAGCAAGCAGCGATTGATGCCTCCTGCTCCAACTAGTCTTAATGTTACAGACAATCTACTCTAGTATTTGACACATCCGTCATTTTCCCGGCCGACGGGTTTACCCACTAACCGGAGATTCCGAACCCGAACCTCAAGTCTCGACGAAACCAGCTAAACATGGCAGACGGATGGACTGCTTCTCTAGTCAAGATGCAGGCCCTGGACTATTCGTCGCGTCCGACTAGCCACAGTACCCCACGGTCTAGGGTCAGTATCAGATGAGAGCCATTGATAGGCTCGAATTGAAGAAAAGGAAAGTGTATCTGAATGCATTTAGCAATGGTGCTGATTCCCCAGCGGTTGAGACGTGGCTGAAGTTGCCGCCTGTGCCGCCAACGAACCAAGGAGGTAGATAAAAGTATTATCTAGCTGTCCAACCACACTGCCGCCTCCCGGTTCAAGATGCTACCTTGAGGGTTTAATAATCGAGAGGGAAAGTGTTTTCTGAACTTGGTGACAGGGCCGCTGGTCGCCACTCGTTTGTAACAGCAGTATCTGAGCACAGGGTAACTACTTGTCCAACGTAGCATAACAGAAGCGTAGGGGTTCGTACAACACAACAATCTCATGAGGATTACTTCTTTTCATCACAGAGGTACTAGAACTGAACAAGTCTCGGCCTCCAAGAAATGACATTGGTTACTTCACAGTTCAAGCCGAAGCGCTGCGACGAGGCTGAAATCGCTGCCCGAGCCTTTTCTTACCGCTCATCGCCTCCCCGCTCTTATTGAAATCATCAGTTCTGTTACCAGGGTCGCTACTTGCATTATTCGCACCGCATTTCCGATCCTGGATTGTGTTTCTCGTCGGATCTGTTAAATTCAGTGGGCTCACACTTATTGTTGGTCCCAGACTATTAGTTCCGTTTTTTAAAAACCATCTGTGGATGGGGTTGACGTGGGTGCAATAAAGATTACTATATACGAGCTTGGAATACGGGATTTGGTCTAGCTGTTTGGGGGGGGGGACAGCAGATATACACGCTTCAAGCCCTTGGAGTATCTGCTGGCGGGCTTGTGTGTTGGAGAGCTGCTCGGTGGGCGGCCTTTACTGACTGACTGTGGCGGTGATACCAACACCAGCTTGCTGAATCTTGCCGAGAGACAACGAATGAGAGCACCATGGGATCTACTGGTCGCAGTTGGGCTGCTCTGTTTGAAACACGCCTACCGAACCCAGGCTATTCTTGCCAAAGTCGACCGAATGTAGATAGAATTGCTCGTCCCTGATTGCTAAAGGCATCTGTTATGCACCATCGATGGCGTTATTACATCGCCCTAACTAGAATAGGACAATAGATGTGGGCTGAGCAGTCACCAGATGAAGATTTGGCATGTGTTGCTGAGCTCGCAATGGCGCCGTTAGGTTCGTCTAGTCTTTCATTGCGCTGTTCACTTGAGGCCCAAGCTTCGAACGTCCAAGTTGGATCATACTATAATTAGGGCCTTAGATCATGATGACTCTATCAACTTCTGCTAAGCTAACAAACTGATGAGGCCATGGCAGTTTAATTACCCGAGGTCAAGGTCCTTTTTCTATTGGGTTAAATCAAGACAATCCCAACTCACTACATTAACTATCGAACTACCTAGTACGCAGATTTTCGCCCAGTCCCATACTGATTGCTAAAAATCGACAGCTGGTCTCACCGAGTGCGGCAAGAAGCTTTCTGTGTCCTCCATTTGCACTAACAGCAGCGCCATTAATCCATCTCCCTTCCTCACTAGCAAGAAAGCCTACAATGAACGCAATGTCCTTGGGAACACCGAATCTGGTTGCTGCGGACGTAGACTCGAGATGCTCTCTCTCGTAGTATGATTCTACAACACCCTTCCTGTCTTCCCACGACTGTGTGACGGTATGGCCAACAACAAGGCTGTTGAACGTAGCGCCTTTCTCCGAACTAAACCGGTGTGCAAGGGACCTCGTGTAACTAATGAGCGCCGCTTTGCTGGCGCCGTATGTCATGATTGGGTCGGAATTTCCTGTCATAGAAGCAATGCTCGAAATATTGATCATACGACCACCGTATGCTGGTAGGTGTGGCATGAGTGCGGTAGTGAGTGAGACCGGTCCGTAGACATTTGCCTGCATCGTGTCGAAGAAGCTCTGCAGTTTGGTCTCCGAAACCGCTTGTGCACGGGCTGGATCCGCCAAAATCGCGTTGTTGACGAGAATATCGATGACCGAGGTGTCAAGCTTCTCAAGGGGTTGATTTACAACTTGTGTGGCGAAGGTGGGGTCAAGTGCGTTTGCTTGGATAGCAACCCCTTGCTTGATTCCCAATTCACGGCATTCTTCCAAAGTTGATTCGGCCGCTCATGAATCGGATGCGTACGTGATGGCGAGGCTGCTCAAGCCTTTGCGTGTGAGGTAGATTGCAATGGCTTTGCCAATCCCTTCGATGCTCCAGTAACTATAGCTGTTTTGCCAGCCAACGACCAAGGTTCGTCTGTTAGCAAGTTCTGGGGCATTTTGCAGGCATTTTGGAATGGAAGATGATGGAGGAAGCTGGGTCGGTAGTACTTTGGAGATGCTTTGGTTAGTCTCAAACCGCAACTTTTCTTGCGGCATTTCACGCCTACTTATACTACAGTGCTCTTGGAACCTAATATGAGTGACCACTCCGATAACAAGTTACACAGTATACGGTTCATTGCCACCCCCAACTTTGCTCCTCGTTATTTCTGATGAATGGTATCTCCTCATTCCTCGCAGATCCCACATCATATATTGTCGATAATCCCGGTTTCAGTCATATTTGTGAGGATAGAGTTGGCCCTCGAACTTCGAGCGATCTACAACCACTCATGATCCACGTAGTATGATGATTTCACTGTCCTTTCAAACCTTCAGACCAGCTTTTCAAGCTATCTTCGTAGCCAAGACAACAAGCGTCACAGCCGCTGCTCGGTGTATTGGCTTCCCCCGAAAAGTCTCCGCAGTTAGCCCGACTACCGACAACAAATAAGGATTCCCATAACCTGTAAAGCTGTAAAACAAGACATCAACCTTTGCAAACTAGATGCTTCCCCTAAGCTTATTCGTAGGGAGACAGGGTGAAAGTCAACGTATTCGCAACCTCTAGTAGGTAGCAGGTCCAGCCGCATATTGACAAGGGTGCGGCTGGCCGGCATGTTCGGCTCCCTCGTTGAAGCTAATTTACCTCACATCGCATGCGGATCTACTTTGGTGTTCCCGAGACCGAAGGCGAGCATTCTTTTTGGTTCCCCGCAATGTACCGCGATCGTGGTGATCTGCATTGTCGTCGTAGCACTGTGAAGCACCGCCATTAAGTCCTGTGCGATAGCAGGCTGATGACGCCTAACTGAGGTACGGAGCATAGGAGAGATCTTAGAAGTCTTTCCCGAAAGAAAATAGCGAGATGCAGTCTCGATTCCCTGAGAAAAGAATTTAAAACATACCACCTCGTAATCAATTCTACGGAGGGTACAGTCATAGCATACAGATAGATTTATGTCCGCAGCCCTTCAATAAAATAAAAGGAAAACTCTAGAGCGATGGAGACCATCTTTAGTTAGTCAAACTCCGCATGCCTGGAAACTCCGCATAGCTGGGAAACCCGCTCACTCAAAACTCCACCTGGTGCATCGCATACGCCCGTCTACAGGGGAAAGTCCCGCAATCGATCTGTCGATCATAACCGGTCGAAAGTCACTCCGTAGACAGCAGTAAAAGTCTCCGAACCGTAGCATTTCATCGGTTTGTGTATTGTCAGTTGAATTAGACCAACATATCAACTTGACATAAAAGACTCCTGCATGACCCAGCCATGTCCGTTGACACATACGAACAATAATATCAGCCTTGAGCGTTTCAAGACAGATCTAAGACTTCAAAATGAAGGAAGCGATTGTTTCAGCTGGTAAGCTTGATAATTCAATGCGGTGATAAGACTTTACGGCTCAGACGACTTACATACCACAGGGCCACAAGTAAACATCACTGATGTCCCATTACCGGCACCAAAAGAGGGTCAGGTCCTTATCCGCGTTGTTGTGAGCGGCTCGAACCCTAAGGACTTTAAATCCACACTCTATCTTCCGCCTGCCAACAACGGAGACGATGCTGCCGGATATGTAGAGTCTGTTGGTAGAGGCGTTGTCGAGTTCAAGAAGGGGGACCGTGTTGCTGGCTTTCATGAGATGTTGACTCCGCATGGAAGCTTTGCTGAGTATGCTATTACTTGGGCGCATACTACCTTTCACATCCCGAACAACATCTCCTTTGAAGAGGCGGCCACAGTTCTCTTGACCGCTATGACAGCAGCTATAGGCCTCTACAATAATCTCCGCCTGCCGAGCCCCTGGCATCCTGAGGAGGATAGACCAGAGGCTGGCCCGCTAGTGGTTTATGGCGCCGGAGCAGCGGTCGGCTGCTATGCCGTGCAGCTGGCCAAGAAAAGCAATATACACCCACTCATTTGCGTGGCTGAGCAATCAGGAGCCCACGTACAGTCATTCATCGACCGTAGCAAAGGCAATGTCGTCATCGATTACCGCCAGGGGCACGAATTCGTGCTAGCCGAGATCAAAAAGGCTCTCCGTGGAAAGCCACTTCGAAACGCGTTTGACTCGGTGGCAGAACACGGAAGCTATAAAGTCCTTGGTGCCGTTCTCGAGCCACAAGGCTCGAGGCTCAGCATGGTTTTACCATACGACAGGTCCCGGATGCCACAGACGCCAGGGGTCACTTGGCCGGAGGGCTTTGTAAAGCCAACGTTAGAGGGTGTATCAGATGGTATCGAGGTGTTTTGGACTGCCGTGGGCTCTGTCCATGGCTCGGATAAGCATTTTGGCTACGTTGTATTCCGCTATCTTGCTCTTGGACTTCAAGAGGGTTGGCTGAAGCCCCATCCGTATGAGGTCATACCTGGTGGGCTGAATGGTATCGTCAAGGGTCTTGAGCATCTTCGTGATGGCAAGGCGCACTCAGGCAAATACGTTTTTCGAATTGCGGAAACGGAAGTTCTGGTCTAGTAATAGATCAAGTTGCTTGCTCGGCAAGGGGATTAAGCAGTTCATGTTCTAGTGCTGGGGCCGACTTGAAATGTTACTCCATTTCCCTGGAGCGCCTCTACAAGCCGCTTCCCACATGTTTCATCTATAGTTGCGCCGTTCAAACCATAGCTATCATGTCCTGAAATCTGTTTGCATCCTGGCTTTTGTGTATTTGACTTGGTATCCATCTTGAGCGGGCCCGCAATGGGGCTTGATCAGGCTAAATCGATTTGGTCAAAATCTGATCTGTTGCAACAAATAAGCCTTCAACAGCGCTGTGGCTAAGTGCGACGGTAGCTCAGCGATTCGTAGCTGACGTAAGCCACAATCGGCAACTTCCCCTTTTCGAACACACATCAAAATAGCAAGCAACACACCACCAACATGTTGGATTGGGTGGGTGCCACGTATCCCCTATACGTTTATGTCTTATCAACTACGTATCTAACCTTGTGAGGTTATACCAACAAAATCACATGTCGCTGTCCTAGTTTCGCATTCAAGGTCTTTCTACCGACTTCATAGGGCGGCGAAGACTCCCGTTCGCAGAGCCCTCCGGACTTACGGCAAACTCTGAGATGCCTCCGGGATGTTTTTTTCGCGTCCGCATCCTTACACCCAAACCACACGAAGAACTTCCCCACTCTTTACTTGACTCGCGACTCGAAGAAGACCCATTCGAAGCCCCTTGAACTTGGTCAAGTTCTCGGCTAGCTGCTTGAATACTCCACGCACTGTGTTGACAACACCAGGAGCTTGCGCAATATCTTAGGGCTGAAGGGCATAATCTCGCGTCCTCCTCATCACTGAGAATTTGCTGATGGTTGAGCCAACAGCTATGCGTGGGTCAATCAAAATGAAAAATCAGGATTAGGCCCAAGGCCCCCGACTTGCTGAGCACCGCGAGTATCTCGCTTGTTCTCGGCAAAGAGAAGAGCGCCAACATCAGCGTCCCTGCCAACATCGACGGGATCAAGCCCAACGTCAGCGTCAGCCTCATTGACTCTAGCCGCCAGGTGCTTGCGGCCCGCGAGGTGATGCTGCGCACGGTCAATGACAAGCGGCGCTTTTATAGCGGCGCCACGGTGCGAATTATCTGGAGCCTGATCGGGGCTGAGTCATGGATCAAGAACTTGGACCAGATTCGTACCGCATGAGGCAATCAAGGTGCAGCAGATGAGCGATAACTTGAATTCATCGAGGAGACTCAGCGGCCATGCCTCTCAGAAATGCAAGAGATGACCAAAAGTTTCTCACGCAGGAGGCGAGCAAGCTGGGCGTCGAGGTTCACGCGTAGAACGAATTACGACGTCTTGTGCTGCAAGGTGCGCAGTTCCTGGTGGCAGCGATCAGGATGCTGTACAGACTGTCGTCGATGTTCCGCATCTGAATGGCTAGCGCGAATATCAAGGTAAACAAGTGTATTATGGCACCGTCTACACGCAGGCCTCGCATCAGAGCGTCCGCTCCGTTCTTGAGCAAGGTGCTGGGACCCTTGTCCTTGGCCGATGCCAAGACGGCATGTAGATCAAGTGTTTTGGCGGTTTGCTTAGCCCCTGAACTTTGCCTTCCCTTTTTGGGTACCATGTCCATGGTGGCGACGATACTGCACACCAAAGACGTCTTCGTGAGATGATACTGCGCCGCTCCTTGTCAGCTATTCTTTGGGAAACTCCCCTGGCTTTTGTATGGTTAAACGGCTAAATGACCGTAAGTAAAATATCAACTCACTGGCATAACATTTGAACACCACCTCTTGCTAAACTAGATATGTTGGTTGTAAAATAAGTAAAATAAGACTAGGCTGCGATTGTGCGATTGTGAGAAAGAACGTTTATCTTAGGTGTTGTATGCAACAGAAAGTAGTATCTTGAGACAAGGGCACCCCTGTCAAGGATCCCGTAAGAGCGGCTTTACTCTATTGTGAGAAAGCTTGTTTTAATTGATAATTTATACGGAGTGGCAGGTAGTGCGTATAACTCGGGCAAAGCCACGACAAAATTGTCTGTCTTACTGGCTCCGCTTGATGTTAATCTAATTTCGCTATCTCTTTTTACTGAGCATCAAGGTTGAAATTGTTTTCCACCAATCAGCTTTTGATATCTCAGGTGACCTTTTCGTAAATATGCCCTCGAGCTAAGGACCCTTAATCTGCGATAGTAACAGCTTGACAAAAGCTGCGGATAATTCCGATGCATCCACGACTCGCCATGAACCGTTTTGGATATAAATCAAAACATGACCTCTGGACATCGTGACACACCATAGTGCTGTTTTCTCTGCTGCAACCGCTCGCATCTCCCGCCTCACCTTCTCCGTCCTTCAATCCTCTCATCCCGCTGGGAAACCTGACACAGAACAAGGCCGCCCGCAACAACCTGAGAAGCCATGAGATTCTCAACTATTTCCAGCACGGCTTTTGCAGTTGCCGTAGGCGTTTCTTCCGCTCCTCTTGAGCCTCGTCGCTCGTTCGTTGAAGTTCCTCTACCGGCGCCGCAGAATTGGATAGCCGGGGAGTCGCTGATCAGTAGCGGGATGATCGCCGGGTTCCATGCCGAACTGAAAAATTATACCGCCGATACTTGGTCGGCATATGTCCTGGAAAAATGCAAGGGCTTTGATGCTTGTACCTCTTGCATCTCTTACTCAGGTATGCGCCCTTCTATTTTATATCATTTCTTGACCTTGATGTTTTGACACGGAAACCTCTCTTTTTGTCTCGAAATAAAGAGCAGATTTGTTCCTGACATGTTTTTTGTGATATTTTTAGGCAACAACAGTGGCAGCACAGGCGGACGTTACTGGTTTGGTTCCGTGTTTAGAGGTGGCCCTACAACAGTAGCCGACTACGTACGTGACGAAACGGCGAAGCACGGTGTTGCAGACGCTATTGCGCAAACTATCAAGCCTTGATACTCGATAGGTGCAGTTAAGAATAGTGCCAGGTGGTGGCAAAGGCGCGGCAGACTTTCTAGAAACATTAGCAACCAAGTGATCATTATCTATTTACCCTTCCCTTCGCTGATTGCTTGATGATTTAACATTTCCACATTTCAGAGTGTTGGTTCAAAATAAAGGAGGTCCTCTTTTCTGTATGAACCATCTCAAAGCCTTTTGATGTGTTCTAAAACCCAGAGACAGGTGGTGTTGAGCAGCAGGTCACAGCAAAATTTGTTCAGCTTTCTGCGTTCCGTGAACGGAAGGAAATATGCCCAATATCAAACCGATGGCTGTTTATTACGACCCAGAGCCCGTGAAATGACACCCGTTTCACGTGGATTCAAAATGACGGTTGACAAGAAATAAGTCGTTTGCGGGGCTGCTATTGTACCTCCGTCAATGTTATGTTTCAGTGCAGCCTAGAAAGATGCGGCACGTATCAACCGAAGCATAAGCTGAACCGCAATTCGGTTGCTGCAACTGTGGCTTATGTTCGACTCGCTATGTAGATTGGATGATCTCACT
This sequence comes from Colletotrichum coccodes, assembly GCA_020466075.1. Lineage (NCBI taxonomy): Eukaryota > Fungi > Ascomycota > Sordariomycetes > Glomerellales > Glomerellaceae > Colletotrichum > Colletotrichum coccodes. The sequence continues at coordinate 9,316 of JAIMZG010000179.1, read as the reverse complement.
CGTAGGGCTGCTAAATCTCCCGCTACGTGGTGAAGCTGAATCACAGACTGGTTAGAATATCAAGTGCATAACTAGAAGCTTCATCACAATCTTCTCTCCAACATTTCCAGCAAATATATTACCATCGTATAGCTCGGTGGTAATTTAAATGACGTGCAGGCTCCCTGTGGCGTGAATGACTGCGTCTGATGCCAATGCCTTCTAGGGAAATCAATCCCAGTGGTTGGCTGAATACGACGGCGAGAGGATAGGAATATCTTTCTGCAATTTCAGTCTGCAAACTTTGATCAAGAAGTTGCAAAAGGCCCTTCCGTGTGGCCACTGGACGGTAGAACAGCGGTGAATGATTGAACCCCGCTCCGAAGAGCGGGAAGAAGTTTTGGCCATATTTGGTGATAAAAAGGTAGGCTTGTGAAATCCGGTGGTTCTCCCCGAATGTGACGGCGGAAGAGCCTCTTCTCTGAACCTTGTTCCCAGTTCGGAGGGCGGGCTACAGGCATTCGCATGCGCGATGAAACTGTCCACAACCCTTTGGGTCTCAAGTTTCTCCAACTACTCATCAAGTGCATTTCATCATCAAGCTCTGCACGTTTCCAGCTGCGCCCCCTGAAGTCGTCTCTGTCGAGCAAATGCCCTCCTGGAAAGATCCGAATCCTTCCCCCTTTCCGCAGTCAGTTCCCGAAAAGGCGAACCAGCCGCAGTTATTCGGAAGGGGCTGAGCGAAAAACGAGCCAATAGGCTGGGTCAGGACTCGACAGTCAAATGCTCCAAACGTTAAGTCGGTCTTCGCGGCACCAGTACAATCGCCAGATGTGAAAGCCTGAAATTGTTCCGCCATGACGGCAGTGGAGAGGGCGAAAGCTCCTAAGGCGGCATGCTTACGGAATAGCATGGCGGCGTGTCGATGGGCGAAGAGAAGTGAAGGAGTGATGGATGGACTATTCTTGGCTCAGGTGTCCCTTGATGAAGTTGTTGTCTCGAAGCAATGGTACACTGTCCAATGTAAAATGCTGTCGATTGAAGAATCCTTTATACGTTCTTATACAAAAGCCATGAGTCCGGATACATAATATTTAGTGATTTAAGCCGAGGTTCCTATTTTGATCCGGCAATGCCAGACCATGTAGATTATTGCATTTGTTGACAATCTAACTGACTCTCATTTGATTTGGTGGAGGCTTGACTAGTGCGTGACTCGGCACTACGAGCCCGATCCTCAAGTAGGATCCCTGGCATTAGTGAAAAGTTAGACTTTGATGGGTGAGGGGAGAGGGATCATTTAAGGGCCTTGCACTTGGGGTATTTGTATTGAGCTTTCCGCCTTGGGCTTTTCTGAAATCTTTTTCCTTCACCAACGGCTTACCTCTCGACATCATCAGGACTCTATCGTGCATTGCAAACAAAACAAATCAAAACGAATTTGGATAGACTTGACAGAAGGTTTGGCACCAGATGCATATTGAATAGCTCCACCACAGGGGACAGGTCAGTTTTGCAGTCCACGCTCGGTTCAAACGGCATACCAGAGCTAGTTGGAATGTGTTGACTGCCTCTTGTAAGAGGCTAGCAATCACTGTGGGTTTTCGGACTGCCGCGTTTTGGGCTCGTGGCTATAGATTTGGTGCTATACCTAATGTTAGCCCAATGATTGACCGTGTCTAATAATACGGACAAGAAGATTTCGACTTGGATGATGACAGAAACGAATCAGACAATGATTTGCACCGCATGCACTGCTGACAACGTTCGTGTATTTCATGACAACATATGCAGCGCTAGTCTCCAGCCGATGGCTCAAGTGGTGTGTGAGCATTGAATAAAACCGATACCTGTCTCTTTGCAACTTTTTAAAACAAGCAATCGGAGCAGGTTAATAGTGTGATTATAATTCGCGCACCGACCTTAGCTTGTAGGTTTCGCTGGCGGCGTCCCCGTGCCCCAGTGGCCCCAACTCCTCCGGCGCTGTCTGTTCCCGCAATCTTGCGCCTTGTGAGACTTGATCATGCTCGACACCTGCGTGTCTTTGCGCCAAATTACAGACGAAAGGAATCCGTGAGTTCGGGTGTAAAGCCCGACGGATTTTACCAACTTCGCCGTAGACCTCAAAACTTCCATGGCGGCTTGCCACCCTGCATGCTCGCGGCTCCAACCGGCATACCCAGGATGGTGAACGGGGCCAAGGTGGGATCATCGATATTCTCTACGGCGAAGATGTCGGCGTTGCCGACTGCTATTATTAATTTCCAGTCTGCTGTTCCTGGGGGAGACAGAACCTGGCAGGCCACAAAACTCAATATTCAGCCACTGTTAGATCTGGGGTCATCTTACTGTTACGAGGACTCAAGGCTAGCCAATGACTGCTATTCGTAAGATGCGAAGTCGTTGGCCAAAATCTGTTTCGCCTTCCAAGCTTGAATATTTAATTGCTGTCTCTCGTTCCCGCCCCACAATTCTCGCCGAAGCTGGGCTCGTATGAGGATCCCTCTTCCACGTAAAAACACCCTCCTTCTGCTTCTGCATTATTCCAGGTAATGAAACGAGCGGCGTGAGTTGAACTCACAAACATTCTATCCAAACTCGATCATCAGGCTGCCTTAAAGCGTTTAAGGTAGTGAGTTGGGTTGTAGTGATCCTGCTGCGTAGTCAATGTCACTGTCGTTGCCGCTCAGTCCACCATTAGTCTGCCGAAAAGTATTGATGACTAGTTTCGATTGTATATCACGCATACAAGATGAAAGTATGTGTCTTTATATACTGCTGGTCCATCTGCATAATCTCAGGATGCTAACGAAAATGAAAATATGGATGATCCAAAGGTCCAGGAAGCCTCCTGATCCTATTGATGAGCGACGATGATTTTGAATGCAGGATCCGTTCTAGTCTTCCCACATTTTCCAAAACAAAATAAAAATCAAATTCTGTCTCTTCAGACTGTCAGACGAGTTTTCCATTTTTGTTACGAAACGTCACAAGAGCGTTAACGTCCGCGGCCACTACGTGGCTGTGTCGTACCGCCCGTCAGAAATGAGCATGGCGATATTGTTCGTCCCAACGTAGAGTCTCAGGTCCGTATTCTCAGCGGCGTATTGCGACCTGCTCGAACCCTTGACTTTGTTTTCCACCGTGCTGTAGATTTCGCCAACTCCTCCGGCCTCCGTATAAACTGGATTGGTCAGGAATGCTTGCCTCAGCCAGACAATAGAGGCCCCGAAAAGATAAGAGATGTCAACAACTGGGCATGCATGCAATTTATACTTTCTATGAATGAGCCATGGTTACAGCGGGCCTACATTCACCAATAATCACAAGTCAGGCCCAAACCGATGCGATCAAAACATTAGTGACATATGGAAAGGATGAAAGGCATCCTGTCAGCATCACTCGGTAACTATTCCAGATCATACTGGACTCTCTGCACATGGTTCACTTGGTCCCATGGTATACACATGCATGGGTCGTTGGAGAAGCTGTCAAGACCGGCGATGATCTGGTTCTGGTGCTTATTTCATGGCCCCAATTGATGTTGCAAAAGATTCTAGGATCCTAATCTTTGCCTTTTTAACGGTCATAAGTCTAGGTATCCTTGAAAAATTCCGCCCTTCAATGATATGCAGGAATTCCTCATGTTAATCCCGCACTATGCTCTTTTCCTTTTGATTTTCTGGAACACATAGTTTCCCTAATTTGAGCTTGTCCATTTCATAACTATTTGCAGAGACCCAGCTGGATGAACCGGAGGCAGTCCAAAGCGGTGTCGCAGCACAGCCCGCAGCCGTGGCTATTAGGGCCAGGGGTAGTGCACTGCTCAAAGTTAGTACGCGTTCTGTGTGAAGAGCCTGACGACTTTGTAGAGGGTGTAGGCCATCTCTCGAGTTAAGGCCTCGTTACACGACCTCGAGACACATCAAAAAGGAAAAAACAGCAGGCCAAATGTCACTTACGACGATGCCCTTTAGTTGATCGCAGGTGTCGCACGCAGCGAGAGCGGTGCCGGCAAGGGCAACCATAGCGGTAAGGACTGCAGTGGCCTTCATTCTAACGGGTGGTTGTGATGTTCGACTTGGAAAAAAGACTGGCTAGGAATTCTGTATGGGTGTGGTTACAACAGGTGAAATCGCTTTGCGATCTTGTTAAATGGAGTGCAGTGAGAATTACTGTATAAAGAAACAGCAGACTTCTGACGAGTGAATTCGATGGGACTTTATGTATCTTTCCAACGCTACCTACACCTAGTGGCTACCGTGGGAGCATTTACGCTCAAACCAACGCTCAAATTGTTCTAGCATGGACGTCTTCATGATCATCGATATTAAATTTGTCAAGAGCCTCTCGGAAATACCGAGGAACCTGCACCTGGTTGGCCCTAGTTGGTTCCGTTAGAACTCGGGGATCGAACGAGTCAGTATGATGGGAGTTAGCACGTATTGCCCAATCATCATATGAGATTGGTGCAGGGTAACTTAGACTTCTGGAGAATTACCTATGCTTTTGTTTTAACTGTGCTACTGTAAGTAATTTTGTAGATCGTATTGTAGGTTGCATTGGCCAAACTGGTCTATCATAGACTAGCAGCTTAGGCGAAATAAGCCTATTATGTACAATTCTGAATTTACAGGCTACCTAGATGTCACGAGCTGGTAAGGGCAACCCACTGTTCCGCAAAGCAGAAGTTTCGGTAACGACAAACCTGTCTCGTTATCTCCTGTTCTGCACTATACAGGTACGTCACCCAGTGACCAACTGCATCGATCGTAGCAATGGATTTATCACAGTTCCTGCAGTCTTCCCCGTGGGATTTTGCAATATTGTGCAACAATATTGCTTCATCTTGTTGGAGCTGTCTGGGCATCCTTGCCCTAAGTCCTAGGAGTAATCCCTGGAATTCAATCCTAATCTCATTAACTGTTAGTCACGTAACTTTTCTTTAGTTCTTCTACTCGAGGCAGTCGTCTGTCCTACATGTATTTGTTGGTCTACAAAGGCTGTGCTGCCTAAACCTTGGGTTCCTAGGAAGGAGCATCAGCCTGTAACTTGTTTGGTCGTAACACTACCTGTTAGTACAAGTCACTACTGTTAGATAACTCTAATATTAATACTTTCAAATAGTAAAGGTCGTTCTATCAACTTGTTAGTAATCTTACTAGTCAACAACACAGTCATTAGTTATCTTCTAAGCAGGTCAATAACAGTCACGAGACTTGAGATGAGTAAGAGTCATTGAGGGAATCACAAAGTTGATTACTGTCACCAATGCGTAAAAAAGGCTCCACAAACGTACCGTGACATGCCTGCCGGTACATCGTGAGTCAAATCCTAACCTGACGGATAAACTCTCTAACCATGACAAAGATGCTGAAAAGAGTGGACAAGCACTCGAGCTCTTGTTTCTACCACCCTTACGATGTGCATCCTCTAGACCAGCGTCCAAAATGGGCGAATCGGAGATTCAGAGAATCGTGGCGGAAATCTGCCTCGCTATTTGCACTACCTGAACAGTCTATTGAGCTCCCAGTCAGTCAGTATCACGAATAGCGCCTGGCAATCGATACTCGTGGATGTCATTGATAAATCGCGACCGGACCTCCGCATAGCCCTTTCAGACTTTGTTGGCGAGGGGCTTTTCAACCTCCGGATGTAACCCAGTCTCCCTTCAAGAAGCTTCACCTGGAACAAGGATCGCCGCGGCGGCTACCATCATCGCTGGATCATTCGTTTAATCACGCAGCAAATTGTCCTCGGGTTCGGCAAGTCCAACCGCGTTTTTTTTTTAAAATTCCGTCGAAATTTTACGAGAGAAGATCAGCGAGATTTAGTGGGCCCATTTGGCCCGGAATTCCCAGCCTTTTCCATCGTAACTTCACGGCTATTTTCACGGGCCAATTAATCGTACGCCCACTTCCTCCAAAAGTTTGCATCGCTACGAGTTGTCCCCCACCGAACCGTTTGGTCGGCTTTCTCGTGTTCGGTACGGAATATTACCCTAGCGATAGTGGTTAAGTTCTTCGGTGGAGCCGGTGAGCTCTAGCTTTTGTGAAGCTACTATTCGATTGAAATAGACCTCAAGCATTGGATACCGAACGCAGATGTTAACAAGAACACCGCGGCTTCCTTACGTCTATAATGTCTAGTAAACCTGACCGTGATCGCATCACTCGAAGACAGAATATACTGCACATACTACAATGAGGCATTCGCCTCCCTTCGTCCAATTTGGTTCTCCGTCTTAACCCTTCGTTTGGATAGATTGCCATTCTGGATGCCCAGCACAACGATGCGGCGAAGGCTATGCGTAGTACTGTTGTTGATGCAGATTGCACTTTAGCCACATGCAGGCCCATAGAGTTCGCGCGGGGAGGGAGCGAGGCCTAATGAAGACAACAACAATGTTAACGACCACCTAACCACAACCTTGGCGGCGATGGCTTCAACCTACCCCTTAGATCATTCAGAACCTTCGGGCGCTAGTCATAACCTAAAAGAAACGGGCTTCGCTTCTAAGGCCCTAAAGAACCTTACGGGAAAGCTTGATGCGACTATACACCGAAAAACCTATCCCAGTGTGTTTCCATGTCTATGACCCGTTCCTAGGTGGAATGCTTGCAATACCCTCAAGGCGGCGTAAAAGCAAGGAAACCCGCTAAAAGTACTATTATCTCAAGGGTAAAATTTCCCCGGGGTATTGAGGAAGTCTGGTCCGACTGATAATGTGAATAAGAACTATGACTGGCTAGAATTCCATTTCAGTGCACCAAGTGACTACATGTCTTCAGCTGCTTGACTGGAGGGCAAAACTTTTGCCTGCAACCATAGTACTGCAGAACAACTTGGTGAAAGCTAATTAATGAAGCGAGATGCAATTCAAATTTAAATCTTGTGTGCTGTCACTACAATCTAGTATATTCTAGAGGTAAGTAGATTGCTACTGATGTCTTCTTGTCTGTTAGTTCCAAACTACTAGTTGCATCCATGCACAGAATTTGGATGACATGAGAGTGTTGCTTACCACGGCAGAAACGACCAAAAGCTAGTCTGGTGCAGCCTTAGAGAAGTTAAATACACTCATTTGCATTTTCTAAAACCCTTGTTGGTTCTGAGGTATCTTGAACATGATCGACAACTACACACTAGTACACTTCGTGTCTATTCAGATTGCAAACTCATTTTCTAAGGTCTGTTTTTTCTATCCTTGCAATCCGGAAAACTCTTGCATGACTGGAGTGCGCAGTGATACAAAAAGCTTTTCTGACGGAAGGAAATATAAAAAGAACCAAAAGTCCTGCAACAGAGCAGAATAGAACTCACTCACATCAAGCTGCCTTCTTTTGTAAGCTCCCAGTTTTCAAGCCAATCCCAAAGAACCATGTACTTCAAAAACGTCATCTTCCTCCTCCTCGCCATTCCCTTGACGCCTACGCCGGGAGTCTACGCTGCCCCTATCGGAGGAATTTGTGAAAGCAAAGAAGACATGAAACATTGTATTCAGTATGTCGTCCGATGCATTGCTATTATTCTTGTGCCCCTTATGTGTGAAATCTATATATCGCTCGTCTTCCATTTTTCTATTTCTGCCTCTACGAGTGATGATCATAATGATTGAGACCATAATAGTGTAAATTTTCCTCCTGGTTCGAAAAAGTGGGCCTTATATGATCCGACTACACACACACATGATAGCAATGTGTTTATTTGGAGGCTGCGGCACCCGAAGCCTGCCAAACAGGGTAGACCCGGAGGCAAATACTAAGTAACATATTAGCTTGGGTTGCTTCTCGAGGAAGGGTGATAAGTCATAGTATAAGAGAAGGATCCTATCAATTTAGTTACATGTCACGAGGCGAAGCCTCTTGTATGCGGCATGCAATCGTTGCTTCACTTTTGCATGGCATCATATAAATACAACTAAAACGTATCAACAAGCAAGATTCTTATTCGCTTAGAACTTAGGACTTCTATGGATTAGCAAGCTTCGTAATCAGAAATCTCACCTTGCTACATCAGCTGGTTCCTTTTTTTTTTCCGAAGCTAAAAGGAGAAAAGACCCGAAAGTTTAGCCTTTGGCTATTAGCGTTGAAACTAGTCGCATGGGGCACCAGCTTTGCTTTGCAAAACTTGTCGAAAAAGGTGGAGGCAGAAAGTGAAAGGCAAATATTTGAGCTTTTTATACACTTGCTAAGTCAACGTACCCACTTCTGGCCACCCCCGCATTTGGCCAGCCCAAAAATCGCTCACCACCATGACTTTCTGTGGTTTCCTCCAACTTCCAACTACCACAACTTTTCCACTTTTTACTCAATTGACTTCAGTTTTTCTATATATATTGAATAAGCCCTTATGGGTCAATACACTGAACATAAGGTTGTTCAAGCCCTGAATGCTATCACCAATAGTCAATCTATCAGTAAGGCCTCCCGTAAATAGGGAATTCCACGATCAACACTTCACCATCAAATTCAAGGCACCCAGGCAAGAAATATTGCATTTTCTGATCTTCAGCAGCTTGCCCCTATTCAGGAGACTAGGCTAGCTAAATAGGTGCGAATCCAGGCTGCTCTTAGGCTTGCACCAACTCATCAGCAAGTCAGGGAATTTGCTGAGCGTATCCTCAAAGCCATGGGTGACACCCAGCCACTAGGAAAAGGCTGGATACAAGCATTTATCAAGAGAAATCCATCTATCAAGGTACAGAGAAGCCGAGCAATCGATTCTAGGCGTATCAATAGAGTATCAACTGAGATTATTAGGGACTAGTTCAAGCTTCTTGTCATTCCAGAAATCACAGCCATTAAGCCAGCCAATCATTACAATATGGATAAGACTAGGATCTTTAAAGACAAGGGATCTAATAGGCTAGTACTAGGAAAGGCTAAGACAAAGTCTATACAGAAAAAGCAGCCTGGATCTCATGCCTGGGTATTAATTATTGAGTGTATTTTAGCTGAGGGTACTTCTATTTATCCTCTTATTATTTACAAGGGCAAGACAGTCTAGCAACAGTAGTTTCCTTTAGATCTCAGTCCTTATAATAACTAGCAGTTTACTACAACTAAGAATAACTAGACAACTAATAAAATAGCTATTAAATAAGTTTAGAAGGTCTTTATTTCTTAGACTACTCTTAGTTAACCTAATTAAGTAAGACTACTTGTTCTAAATAACTATAATAATTATACTACAATAAAGTTTATATAGCTATATTATATTAATAATATCTATTTATTATTCTTACTACTTTATACCTTATATATCCTTTAGCTACTTAATTAGTTAGTCTTTAGCTTTATTAAGATAGTTTATAAAAAGGAGCTTAAATATTTTA
>JAIMZG010000178.1:0-54493 GCA_020466075.1 Colletotrichum coccodes | reverse complement strand
CAAGTACACCATCTTCTTCCTCGTCTACTACAACTACCTTTACGACCTCAAAGTCGTCCACCTCTTCCACAATTTCTTCCGCTACTTCGTCGAACACTTCGAAGATGACATCTTCCAGCACTTCATCGAGCACGTCGTCAAGCACTTCATCGAGCGCTTCGTCGAGCACTTCGAAAGCTACATCATCGTCTTCCAGTTCTAGCAGCACCTTGTCTAGTACCACAAGCAGTATCAGTACCTCGTCGACGAAGAGCACTACAGCCACATCTTCCTCAACATCTTCATCTACCACCAGTTCCTCGTCATCCAAGAGCTCAACGTCATCTTCTTCTATTAGCACATCCGTAAGTGGATTCCATTCGTTCTCGACACTAGTAAACTGACATGTGATAGTCTTCTACCACTTCTTCGACTACCACTGCCAACAGATGTCGAGCGACCAGTAAGTCTACGGGAGCGTTTGATGTAGAGATTTGCGACTAATAGACATCGCTGCAGGCCCCGGGGGCTACTACAAGAACCCCGGGTTCGAGGACGGTCTTGTTAATTGGACAGTTGATCCCCAAACTAGCAGGGGGATTGTCTCGACCACCGTTATCTCTGATGACCACCAGGTATCAGGTTGCTCAGCTTTGTAAGTGCACAATCATTTTACTCTGGCTCCAAAGCTCAGCTTCTAATACCACCGCCTAGCGTCCTGATTCCTTCCACTGGCACTTCTACTACTAGCTATGCCTCGTTTTATCAACCTGCATCCGCGCCCTCAGCCAAACAACTCACACTGTCGTTCTACCTTGGTCGTCTTAACAGAACAGTCACCGCAGACCGCGCCACGGTTGAAATAGTCAACTCCGTCACTGGCAACTCGGCCGGGACTTACTCGGTATGTGGCGCGAGTAGCAGCCCGTGTTCGACCGAGTTTAGTGACCTGGGAGGATACCAGAAGGTGCAGCTGAATATCCCGCCTTCCTTCCTAGCGCGGGGCGATATTGTCTTCGCTGTTGCTTGGGCACAGAACGTCGCACAAAAGTTTCCTGTTCTCTTCGATGACATTGTCCTCACTTGAGAAAATTTTCTTTATTTTACATCCAATTTTCGTGTGATGCGGTCATCGTTTTTCCATAGACATATCTTAGAGAGCATATAGAAATAGACTTCAATCTGCAATGAGTTACACACGTTTATATTTGTAGCAAATTTTCTTTGTATTACTTCTCACTGTCACTCTCAAGGGTATTTTGGCTGTGTAGAACATTATTAAAAGAAAACGTTCAAGAGAACAGCGTTTTACAGGGCTCTTCTTCGTCCACTATCTGGCGTTAGTGGTGCGTCAGGTGCGCGGTGTTTCAAGGGTGTAGTTATCCAGGTGAGTCTCTTATTAAAGGCCTGGGAATTCTGTATCTTGATCTTTGCCTTCATGAAGGCCAGCCACAAGCTGAATTAACTTGACGAGAGCTGGTCGCATCGTTTGGGTCATTGCCGTGATGCCTGAGCGCCTCTTTGCAACAATCGCGGCTGGCTAACCGAGATTCATTTGAAGAAATCCTTGCATGTTGTCTTAGTTTGATGCCCTCTTGGGACATTTGGTCTGTATAGACTAAATTTTGCAGGCTATTCACGTAGGACGCGCCTTAAGAAATTTTTCTGTCCTGTAACGTTCTTTTCAAACGCAACGCCACCCTTATACAAGTCGAAGTGTCCCCCTTCGACCCTCAAAGCCTCCCCCAGTGGTGCGCGTCTCACACACTCCTCGGCAGCTTCCAGCGATGCCTCATGGTCCCATGTTGGCAGAACAATTAGGTATGGACGAGTGCTCTTAGTGATTCGCAGCAACGGTCGAGATAGCATGATGTTGAGGAGAGACCGCCCAGCGACGATGTTCGGCCAATTTTCACCATTATCAGGCGCCAAACGAGCCCATCCGTCCGCTGCCTCTTGCGAAGCCATGACTGCCGTACTCGAGCCGTCGCTAACCAGATCGACGTACTGCGGCTCTCTGACTCCCAGAAAGTATGATCCCACGATGTCAGCGGCAGCTGTGGCCGCCAATCTCAAGGACCGGCCCAGAGGCATTTGCATCACCCCGGCAAGGCCATCCACGAGGGGGCACTGCGCGATACCCGCCGCCAGTTCGTGGTCCTCGGCCATGAGAGCCGTGGTGTGCATGCCGCCGAAACTGCTTCCCCACGCGACGATGCGAGAAGAATCAACCCAGTCGCTCTGCTCGGGCTCTCGCACCCACTTGATAACGTCCCGGAAGTCTTGCAGCTGATGTTGGACGACAAGAACGTTTCGGGGGGAGCCTTCGCTTTCGCCGAAGCCGATGTAGTCGAACGTGACTGCTGCGTATCCCTCGGAGGTGAACTCGCTTGCGAAAGGAGACAAGCCGGCTGCCTTTATGGCTCCGATACCGTGCCCCATCACGATGGTTGGCATAGGGTGTTTTTTCCCGTCAGGTTTGTAAATGGATATGGCAATTTTGAGGCCATTACGGCTGGATGTTATGCATGCGTCTTCTATGGTGTACCCCATGTTGACGATGGGCCACAACTTGGGCGCATGCAAGTATTGGTAACAGCGGAATCACGGAAGCAGTATGGTCTACTGCAGTAGATCGCAGACCGACGTGGAGGATTTGTTTCTCGGTGCAAAATTGCAACTGAATTGTTTCTTGGAAGTCTGTATCTACTGCGCCCGAGATCGTGTCTGCGAGACACGACCAGCTGCACGGGCGGTCCTGAACCTCGGTTCGGCGTGCGGAGATGATACCAATCAACGACGCTGCTCTGAACTTTCATTGACGTTGTCTTTGCGGGGAAGAATCGGACGGAGAACGGATTTTACCGCCGGGTTTGCGGTGCATTCGTCAGCCCTACAACTGCACAACGCGGGAACGTGGCAATCGACACCGTCCATCGGTATCTCTAACTCGTGCTAACGCCTGAACCTCTCAATCACCAATCCCAATGTCTCACTCGTTAAGCCAGTCTTTTTCAAGCGTTTCTGGCAGGCTCCGTGAGCTGCTCCAAACTCTGAGGTCATTGGGGGTCTTGAAGCTGGTTGTTCGGCGCGGGTGGCCCAGATATGTTCTGATCCTCTTGCTCGGTATAGCGACGATCCGACGAGCCAATAGCCTGCTGAGTGTTGCCGCTCTCAACAACTTCATTCGAGATAAGTACGACTGGAGAAGGGAACTGGTGGTCATTACCGGCGGTTCTGGGGGTATCGGGGACAGGCTCGTCCGGAAATTAGCAAAGAACTGCGTCAAGGTGATCAGCCTCGACGTCGTGCCACCAAAGGATGCGCTGCGTGAGTCTAGTAGTGTCGTTTCTCACCTATCATTCTTTACTGAGCATGGAAGTAGCGTCGAACGCATACTTTTATGAGACAGACATCACCAACTCCAAGTCCATCAAGGAGGTCGCAGACCAAATCCGCCGGGATCATGGAGACCCTACAGTGCTGGTCAACAATGCGGGAGTCATGAAAATAACCTCCATCCTCGACGAGACCGAGGAGCAGATCCGTCAAGTCTTTGATGTCAACATTGTTGCCAGTTTCCTCATGATTAAGGAGTTTCTTCCCTCAATGATCACGAAAAACCACGGTCATGTCATCAGCATCGCAAGCATGGCGAGCTTCGTAACCGGCGTGAACAACGTGGACTATGCGTGTTCCAAAGCCGGCGCGTTGGTTTTGCATGAGGGCCTGACGCAGGAGCTGAGGCATCGGTACAAAGCACCGAGAGTACGCACGAGGTGAGCCGAACGCGAAACGTCCCCCCGGCTGCAAATAGATTGCAGAGGCCTCGCTGACACCTGACCATCGGCAAGTATCATTCATCCAACATATACCAGGACAGCCATGATTGAGAAGGTTCACAGCATGGGGTCTTTCAAATCAAAGGTACTGGAGCCCGAACTTGTCGTGAACGCCATCTTCACGCATATCATGTCCGGACGCAGTGGTCATGTCTATTTGCCGGAGGGTTCCCAAATAGTTGTTGGGGCACGGGGCTGGCCTTACTGGGCACAAGAGGCCCTCAGAAATATGCAGAAGGATGTGCTGCTGCATTAGTCTTGACACTTGAGCTATAGCTTAAAATAGTTGTTGCGGGGATTTCGTGGTGCGAGGACTTCGTAACTGGCAATGGAAAGTCTGAAGTATGCCATAGCTTATCTCTTAATATATTGGGTTGGCATTACTGGGTCTCATTATGGACAGCCAAGACTGCACAAATATGTCGTTTCCCCATACTACGTTCGTCACGATTAAACACCAAATCAAAGCAACGGCTAATTCCCGGATTTCTAGAGCTGCTGGCTCAATGGCTAACACCCTGGGCGGTTGTCTCGTTGCGTATCTGCATTGTAGTCTTGTACGACTTGAACTTCCTAGCCGGAACGCCCTTCGTAAACATCTCATCAAGCTCTTCGTAAGAGCGGCCGCCGGTCTCGGGCTGGAAGTACCAGAGGTAGAGTAGGGAAAAGAAGCACAGTCCGCCGAAGATGAAGGCGATCTTGGCGCCCAGGTTGGCCTTATCCGGGTTGAACATGTATGGAATGACAAACTGCCACATGACGTTGATGGAGTTCTGCGACGCGTACCCGATGGCGACGGTCTTGGCTCGCAGGCGAGACGTCGAGGTTTCGGCGAGCAGGGAGAAAGCGGTCGAGCCGATGGAGACGTTGTACCACCAGCTGTAAATGAGAATGAAGGCTACAGTTCCCTTGACCATAGGCTGAGTGGTACCCGTGCCTAGTCCTCCCGTGATGAAGAGGAACACGGTGAGGATACCCAGGCCGTAGAAAGTGAGGTTCCTTCGGCCGACTTTTTCGATGACAGCGGCAGCCATGAGATTACCCACGATTGACAGGACTGGCTGAGCGATTTGGAGCTGGTAGCTCATGGATGTAGAATAGCCGGCGAGTTGGAGATAGTAGGTGAAGTAGCCGGCAACCTACGAATGGGCATTAGTTGTGAAAACAAGGTTGATGGGAGGGTTTCTTGCAAATGCTATGCCACTGAAAGCCTGGATGATCAAGGGCATGATACTGATGATGGTCCTGCGCAGGTTGGACTTCTTGAAGCACTCCAGATATGTGACGCCATCTGTCTCCTTGCGGGCCTCCTCCAGAGTACGTTCGATAAGAGCAAGCTTCGCTCTCCCCTCGTTGCCGACGTGGCCGAGCCTTCCGAGACTCTTGACGGCTTCTTCCTTCCTTCCCTTGGAGGCAAGCCACCACGGAGACCTAGCACAGCTTAACTCGGCTTGTTCCAATTTAGCCCATGCGAAGAAGACGGAACTTACTCGGGCATGAAAGGCCAGAGAAGTGCCGCAACTCCTGCAAACCCGAACTGGCAGCAAAACACTGTGCGGTACGCCCAACGAGACTGGGCTGTTCCGGTGTAGTTGATGATGATGAAAGCAGCCAACGGACCGATACCGTAGGCTACGCCGACACCGCAGGTAAAGATGCCACGCAGCGCCAAGGGGGTGATTTCGCCAATGTACGAGACCATAATCGTGCCAACGGCGCCAACCATGAAACCATTGAGGAGTTTGCCGGCGAAGAAGACAGCGTTGGTGGTGGCGATAAACTCGATGGCAACGGCGACGAAGGATACGAGGAGCGCAATGGCGAGAACTTTCTTTCGCCCAATCAAGTCGGCTAGCTCGGCGGATGCAATCGACGAGATCACGGCACTGCAAATCAAACTCAGCCTTCAACAGCCCGGCCGGACTAGCTCGTTGTCGGAGACTTACGTGGCGATGGGAGCGCCGCTGAATGAAGACTGCCATACCGCCGGAAGAACGTAGTCACCCTCAAACTCGTATCCGAAATCCTTGCGGAATTCGGGGATGCCCACGACTGCTCCTGCGGCCTGGACGTCGAAACTCAGAAGGGTGATGGTCCAGCAAGCATAGACGCACCACGCAGATGCCCATGGGTAGCGGACGAACGATTTCCAAATGCCCATTTCGTGGTCTTCAAAGTCGGCAGCTTGGGCCAGCTGGGAGTCGGTACCAAACTCGGCATGTTTGGTGTGCGAGTCAACCTTTTCGGCTTCAAAGCCGTCGTTGCGGGTAGCCATTACGAGTGCCTAGTTCGTTGGCAAGGAGCGGTTTCCTTACGATAGTCAATAAACGGTCAACGCCTTCGAGTTGACCGAAGCCTTGGGCCCGGGTTGCAAGAGACATTTAATAGGCGACTTCGAACAGTCGCAAACAAGTCGAGATGCAGAAATTATCCCAAGATCATGCCGAACAGAGTTCTCAAGGATCATTGCCTGTTTGGAGAGCATGGCCCAATAGCGCGGTTCCTGGGGACGGTTCAATGACAACCATGTCCCCATGGGGTAGCAGGACGGCGCGGAGGGGGTCTCAACAAGGGTGTGTGCAAGGTGTGATCATGCATCGAGTCGGAACCCGGAGGCTCTGAAGTCCTCTTTCGTAATGTAATGGGTCAACAGGCATGAGGGGGTTCCGCCGGTGGTTCACATTGCCTATTACGGATGGCTTCGAATCAGGTGTCATTTTAGCTTCCTCGTATTTCTTCCCCCCGCCAAAAGCTCGCGGGAGCCTCCGACTGCCTCTTTGGACAATAAGAAGCGGTTGAATCCAACTTTCTGCAGATGGCGCCAAGATCAAGGTTCGGCGTGCTCAAACGGCCCTGCCCCGGCATCGTGACGCATCCGTCGATGAACGACAGCAACGCTAATAAAGTCGATGCCCAAACATCAGGCCGAATCATCAGACCAAGCACCGAGTCAGTCCCAGGTCTAAAGCCAAGCCAATTCCGACTACATCCGAGCAAGAGATCACAGCTTTGAGGAACCCAAACAAAAACCCCGCTTCATAATGGCACCATCAGGACTCAGAGGGACGGCGTCCCTCACCCCATTCCCGTCGAAGCCGCGAGTCTTCATCTTGACGGACATCACCAACGAACCTGACGATGCGGAATCGTTCTGCAGATACCTCACCTACTCCAACCAGTTCCGTACGGAAGGTATCGTGGCCGTTACTTCGACATGGCTCAGGAACAAGGTCGCGCCGCAGAACCTCCATGAGATTGTCGATGCGTATGAGAAGGTTGTCGATAACCTTAACGCCCATGCTCACCCGGGCTCTCCCTACCCCTCGGCGCAGAGCGTGAGAAGTCTCATCAAGTCCGGGCCACCGGTGAGTCGTCTTGCTCATACACAGCGAAGTCCCCCACAACCAGTTTGCTGACTGAACGATTACAAGGTCTACGGCATGGAGGCAGTCGACGATGACGTGCCGCTCAGTGAGGGAGGCGAGCTGCTTCTCGAGCGACTCACGGCGCCCGAGGATGATCCGCTCTGGGTCCTGGTCTGGGGCGGCGTCAATGTGCTCGCCCAGGTCCTTCACAGGACCCGGGACCGGCCGGACGCTGCCAAGCTGCGCGGAAAGCTGCGCGTATACACCATCTCGGACCAAGACGACTGCGGAGGCTGGATCCGTCAACAATGGCCAGAGGTCTTTTACATCTGCTCCATTCACGGTTGGAACCAGTACCAGTGCGCTGCATGGACTGGGATTTCGGCCCCTTGCTCCGGCGACGTAGGGGGCCCAGACGGGTCCAAGGTGACGCACGAATGGATCAAAGAAAACGTCCAAGTTGGTCCTTTGGGCGCCGCATACCCCAATTTCGAATTCATCATCGAAGGAGACACGCCGACATTCCTCTACCTCATCCAAAACGGTCTCGGCGTCCCAGAAGAGCCGACTTACGGATCCTGGGGGGGGCGTTATATCCCTGTGAACGTCAGCTCGAAAGGGCTCTCTTCACGGGGCCATTTTGCCGATGCCATTGACACGGTGACGGGTGTGGACGGCAAGCCGCACAGGTCCAACCAGGCCACCATCTGGCGTTGGAGAAACACTTTTCAAGAGGACTTTGCCGCGCGCATTCAATGGACTCTGACCTCCGACTTCGACAAGGTCAACCACCATCCCGTCGTGTCAGTGAACGGCGACCTTGGCTTGGCGCCGGTTCGCATCGAGGCCGACGCCGGAGGTGTTGTTTCTTTTGACGCATCCGACAGCTACGACCCCGATGGCGACAAGCTCAGCTTCAAGTGGTACCAGTATCGCGAGCCTAGCTCGCTGCAGACGTATCACGGGCTCGAAGTGTCCGACGTTGAAATTAAACTTCTCAACGACGATGGCAGCCAGGTGGAGGTGAGGATCGCCCCTGCGGAAAAGTCCTGCATCGTTGTCAGGGAAAAGATTCCCCTTGAGCGAGGCCTCCCGCTCCACCTGATTCTCGAAGTCAAGGACAATGGTTCGCCCCCTCTGACGAGCTACCGCAGAGTCATCATTCAACCTGTGGATAGAGACTTCAGCTCAAGAAATCCGGAATAGTGAAATGCGGAGATGAAAGCCGGCTTCGCAGCTTCACACCAATACCATCCCTGTCGATGGCATAAAGGCTGCTCCGTATCATATGGTGAAGGCCCAGCAAGTTTTGCCGCAATCCTCCGACGTGCTTAAAGCTGCGAATTTGAGACTTGTACGACTGTCACTCGGGTCATTGGAATAGGAGGCCCCAATTAGATACTTGAAAGATCGCAGGCTCGTCAAGCCAAGATTACAAAGACGATGTTCTCAGCGCAGGTGTAACGCTGGAGAAACGTGTCCCTCGGAATGCAGGGGTCCTCTTCTCGGTTGATACAATCCAGACGTCCTCCTCCAAGTGAACATCTTAGACTCCAGAGCATTCAAGACGTTGACCTCAACCCCTACTTCCTACCACAAAGCTGCTCAACCACTGGCACTTGTTGCGCGACATGGCAAATTTCTCGTGGCTCTTCATTCCGTTATCAGTGTTTTTTTCTTTTTCACTCCTTTTTCTTTCTTTGACTAGCGAGCGTATATAACCCTCCTCGGCAATCTCAACATGTTGTTCCAGTCCAGTGCAGAGCCAGACACGGTCAATCCACTCTTCACACGGCGCGGTCAATTCTCTTCACTTGACCTCGACGCCATCGCATCGCCTGCTTTTTGTCGGCGCCCAATCTATCACGATGAAGTTGAGCATCCTCGGCGCCTCCCTCCTCTTTGCCCTCGCCTCTCTGTCTCCGACGATCGCATGCAAGTCTCACGAGCGAGTGAACAAGAACCCGGCAACCTGCGCCAAGGTAACCACGGTCGTCGCGGTGAAGTACATCATCAACGCCGACAGCGTCGAAAACATCTCGGAGACGTGCACGAAGGCGTGGAAGTACCTGAGGCGGTTCAGGGGGTCTTGCCCCCCGTCCAGCCCCAAGTGCGGAGGCGAAGATGGCAACCTCGAGTGGAGCTTCTGGGCCCCGGTCGGCTGCAACAGCGGCATGGTTCGTTCTTCCTGGTACGAGGCTACGAGGTTCAAGTACGGTGAATTCAACTGCTGATGGCGGCGGGAGGGTTGGGCCTACGGGGTTGGGTCTTTGAGCTTTCGGTCGCTCGTCGGCGAAGCAGCGCCGGTTAGCCTCGAAGAGTTGTCGCACGTCAAGATGCTCCAACTGGGTTCTGGGCCCTCGTCGTACCGGAGCAATTACGCCTCAAATTCGTTTCGGTTCTTAGCTTTTTACGGCCATCGAGCCCCCGGCCCGAGTTCCGGTCCACAAATGCCGTTTTCCTGGATTGATTTCCATAGAAATACAATTGATTGTGCTGCGCGTCGCATTAATACATGTCTACGCATTGTGATCTTTGGAACGAGTTGCCACCTACCTTCGGGGAGGCGACGTTCGATATGCTGGCGCACGGCATGTTGAAAGCTGCTCTCGTTGCTAGAATATCAGACGTTTTGCAGTCACACGTGCTGCGGTCGTTCCATCGGTGCAGCATGGCATCCAGTCCAATCGGCAGTGGGCCGGCTTACTCCGGCCGCATCATGTCTCGCGAAGGTCGCCGAGACCGGACGACTCTCCCTTTGTCCCCACGCAAGTCCGTCTCGGATTTCGGGCTCCGCCGGCCACATTCTTGCCGCCGCCAGCCCCACTCAGTCTAGTGTAGACAAGGGACCAAAACACATGTCCGCTTCTTCGTTTTCTTCTTGCTTCCAACAACAACACCCACCCTCTCATTCGACTACGTACACATCGGGTCTTGGATAGATCGCGCACACTTTCGAAATGGTACGGTTCAACACAAACACGGATATCCCCGACCTGTCGGGCAAGGTCATTATCGTTACCGGAGGCAACATCGGCCTCGGCAAGGAGACGATCGCCCAGTTCAGCAAGCACAACCCAGCCCACATCTACCTCGCCGCCAGGAACGAGTCCAAGGCCCTGGCTGCGATTGAAGACATCAAGAAGACGGTGCCCGACGCGGCCCCCATCACCTTCTTGGAGGTCGACCTGACGTCGTTCGAGAGTATCAAGCGCGCCGCAAAGGAGTTCCAGTCCAGGTCGGAGACCCTGCACATCCTCGTCAACAACGCGGGCATCATGGCCTGGCCGCCCGGCACCACCAAGGAGGGCTACGAGATCCAGTTCGGCACCAACCACATGGGCCACGCCCTCCTCACTAAGCTGCTGCTGCCCACGCTGCTGCACACCGCCAAGACCAGCCCAGACAAGGACGTGCGCATCGTCTCGCTCTCGTCGGCGGCGGAGAACTGGGTCCCGAGCGACCTCTACAACTTTGACCACCTCAAGACCGACATGGCATCTACGGGGACCTGGGCCCGCTACGGCGCCTCCAAGGTCGCCAACATCCACCACTCCAAAGCCCTCGCCAGGCGATACCCCGACATCCGTTGCATCGCCGTCCACCCCGGGGCCGTGAACACGAACCTGGCCAGCGGACCCGCGGCCAGCTGGCCCCTCATCAAACCCATCATGGGCCTCGTCTCGTGGCTGACCTTTTCGTCTGTCGCTGACGGCGCGAAGAACCAGATCTGGGCCTCGGTCAGCCCGGACGCCGAGACTGGCGTTTTCTACTGGCCCGTCGGCGTCAAGGGAAGAGACTCCAAGCAGGCGAAGAACGAAGAGCTCAGCGAGAAGTTGTGGGAGTGGACGGAGAAGGAGCTGGAAGCGTATGCTTGATGTTGAGTAACAATGTTTTGGAACGGAAGCTCTCGCGAGTATCGATGTAAGATGTTTATTTTATTTTATTCTCTCTGGTCAATGTAGCATGATAACAGTCTTCTTCGTGTCGTATCAACCAGCTAGGGTCAATTCCACGGCTTGATATTCGTTGACCACAGTTCCGGCGCGCCAGCTCTTGATCCGTCCCACCCTCGACTCCGCAAGCCTCAACGTCCAGTGCATGAGGTGGTAGGCGTCACTGTGGGGAAGTAGTAAGACAGTCAGGATGGCCTTGTTGATTCAGCAGCTAGAAAATGTTGCAAACCTGCATGGGGATAAACAACTAGTTTGCCCGTCAGGTCCCGTTCCACATCCTGCTAAACGAGTCGACGAGTGTGTCCTCGCCGCGTATGGCGTTGGCCATGTTCTTCATGTCATCTTCCAACAGCCCCCCTGGAAGAAACGAATGCGTCATTTCCACGAAATCCTCTACGATGTTTACTGGGAGGAACTGTCCGAAGAAGTGTGCAAGTCGGCCCTTCTCCACTAGCCTCACCTCAATGCTCTTTCCAGTCACCTGCTCGAACGCTTCTTTAACATCACGAGCCGAGTAAGACTCGGGACCATGGTGCTCGATAATTTTTGGCCAAGTCATGAAGGATCCGGGATGGATGAGTTCGCCGGCGCAGGTTTTGCCAATGTCCCTGGCGGAAACCTAGGGAAGCATTAACATCAGCAGCTGGTACCAAACTACTCTTACTTGCAAAAGACTTACCATGGGCATCTTGTAGTCGAGGGGAGAAAGGGTAGAGTAGAAGTGGGGTGATGGCGATTTGATAGTGCTCAGTGCATCGACCCAGTTCTCCATAAAGTACCCCTTCCGGACAAAGACGACCACCGGTGCTGCATCTCGCGGTAGATTGACTCGCTCGCATGATTCGCCTTGATATCTCCCTGTTGAAGGCGTCAGTGGTGAGATGTAAATTCGTATGCTCTCGGCTGCCAAGCGGCTTACCACGCCGTCGCTGTACTGAGCGCCCATGCTGGAGACGTAAACGAGCCTTTTGATAGAGCCTGATTGCTTAACAGCTTCGCGCACATTGCTCGCAATGTTCCAAGCGTTCGCCATGAAGTCCGATCCGTCAAGTTTCGGGGGGGTCATGACCAGAACGCCATCGGAGCCTGTGAAATCCAGCGTTGAGGCATCCATAAGGTCTGCCCGGACAGCCTTGAAGTTTTGTGACTTTGGAACTCAGCAGGAGCCTTGCTGGTGTCACGATACAGTCCAACGACAGTCGGGGCCGACGAATGATCTAGCAGAGCTTTGACGGCCACTCGGCATACTTGCGATGAAGCAGGTGCGACGACGAATTGCATTTCGGCTACGAGACCGAGGTTGGAGATGTAGTGTTTGGAGGCTTACTTGCGAACGAGACTTGAGGCTGTGCTTCACAAACGGTGGTGGACTGGGTGTTTAAATATCACAAGATTGATTATTCACAACGTTTGCGGATGCATGCGCAACACGACTTCGGACGGAAGTGCCGCATAATCACGGAATTAAAATGACATCCGGGTTTGGCCATCTGGTACGGGTTTCTAATCAGGCTTTAGGAAACAGTCGTTTGGGTCGTCGTTGCAAATCATGGGATAGCCAAAGTCGTGGTAGAGAGCGGTTTTGGGATCTAAACCGAATTTAGGGCCGAGATAATAAGATGTCAGCTCGAATCCGCTCGAATCAATAACGGATTGAGTATGGCGGTGAGCCTTTTCGAATTGTTATATGTTCCATCGATGAGTCGTCATGTAGACTACTCTGCACGGCGGCCCACTCAGGCTTGAAACTATCCTTTGCAAGTTCCGATGGGCGCCGGATCTTGAGTAGCTTCTCCTCCTTGGTTCAGCTGACTGCGGAGGAGCTTCTGCTCGTTGTTCGGGCTCAAGCGCCACATTGATATGATATCCCACTTATTCAAGCGCATTTCGGCTTTTGAAGCACATTTTCCAGTGTCTGATTCAACCAAAAGTAGGTTTCAAACACCGGCTTTGTAAGACTACTCCCAGGCCAGTGTTCAAAGCCCCATATGAGCGTCAGGGCAACCAGCGCTTAATCAGGTCATTGACTGTGAAAAATTGTATTCACCTCGACAACGAAACCATAGATGTTAAATATTCCCTCGTACGCTTTATCTGAGAAGTATGGCAATGAGCCAACAACATCGACCCGATCACTGCGGTTGTGATGCGATAAGGTGAATCTCTTAAACACGGGCTCGAAGATCATGGGGGACTCTTCGTTATGCATGACTTTTGGCTCCTTCTCGATGACTCCCAATACAGTTAGTTGTTGCCCTCAAATCGATTGGTCATGGTTATACACCGGACCTCGTGTAACAGGTGTCAAGTCGAGGTATACTTAGGATGGTCTCGTGCCTGTTGGGTACGAATCTGTCACTCGCCAGGGCTTTATTTCAACTCTTGAGTTTGAAATCTTGAACTCACTACGAAGTATATTCATCTTACTGAATCACTTTCCTTAGTAAGTTTATCGTGCTTGCTAGAATGGCGTACAAGAACGGTCTTCCTACTGTAGTATGGCTTTACACTCATTCCCAAAGTCTTTCCGGATAGTTTGCTTTCTCCTCTTAGTGCGCTAAGAGCCTTGGCGCCAAGATCTTAGAGGCTCTTGTGGCAAATGGTAGCTTTGATGCCACCATACTGCTTCGCAACGGCCATTCGGGAATTCCCTCGGGCGTAAGCGTGGTCGTGGGAGATTCGACTTGCCGATGCATTGACCGCCTCTCTGGAGGGGCAGGTCGTTGCTATCGATGCAACTTCAACCATGGACCCCACTTAGTACGTAGTATCCGTAAGCCTGATGAATGCAACGGTCGAGTCCGACCCTCCAAGAAAGGTCGCGGTAATAGATCATCTCCAACCACTTGTAAGGCAACACAGGTTCTCTTTCACTTCAAATTGCGTTGTTGGATTGATACCTTTTTATTGACTTGATGAATGTTGAGCTAGCAAATCAGAAAGCGAGCCTGATGAACGACGGCAACGTCATGGGCTATTAGGCCCTTCTTACATCTGTCGCCGGAGCGGTCGCCAAATCCATCATCAAGCATGAAGAGATTAAGAGCCACATTTGCTACGCGTTAAACAAGTTCAGTGGCCAGGCCGAAGTAGTGGTTCTGGCAAACGAAGCCTTGGGTGTCGAGGGTAGACACCGCGCACAAACATGGCAAATGCTCCTAGAGACGATTGTTCCAGTTGAACTGCCGGTCGCTTTTCATTCGAATTGTTGGCGATGCAGTTCACTGCGCGAACTTGACCCGGGGTTGCGTGGAGAAGCTCAAGCGCATGGCAACGATCTTCTCGGCATCGACCCTCTTGATGACGACAAAGTCAAGCAGGTTGTCAAAAATATATACCAGCAGACGAAGGTAGTTTTATAGCTTAACTTTGTCAGCACGGTTGAGTGAGGGGATGAGATTAATGTTGTTGGAGTGAGCTTCAGCACACAGCTAACAAAATCATTATCGTGTTTTCGAAGAAAGCTCCAGTCGCTATCGCGAAATTTAAAGATTAGCGTAGACTTGTGCGCTCTGTACTAGTTTTCACCAGCCTTCGTCTCTGAAATATTTGAGTCTCAGGCTTGACTCTATTCCCCCTCCATTTCCAGCCTCAGTCTCACAAAGACAGCTCGTAAATCCGCAACTCCGCTATTGTCAGCAGCCTCAGTTTTTCTGAGCTTGCGAAAATAAAACTTGCTCGAAGCACTTGGATTTGTGACGAAAAATCAGCGGACGGCCAAACTGATGTCTCAATTTTAGTTTGACCAGCGGTCACGAATCGAGTAGACCTGTGGATACGCTGATAGGTAGATAGCAGCAGCGAGCAAGCTTGGCGCTGACTTGCACCCCGGCAGGCGGAGACTCCAGCCCTTGCTGTCAAGACTCGCCTGCAGGCCTGACAGCTTTTTCATTCCAAGCGCCCTGTATCTGGCTGCTAGCACGGTTGCTAATTTAAGCACAATAAGTGCGGCAGAGGCCAGCGGCTTCTGTCCGTATTATGATCCGATTCGTAAGAGATCACTGCACAAGGCCAAGTTCCGTAGACGAGTTTGCGTCTTGGCCGCACGTTGATTATGTGACACTACTGAGCACAACTAGATAGACAGACAGGATACTATTCATGTTTGGTCTCACCCTTGGATGTGCCGATTATTCTCCATCACCCGCGTCGCATCCTGCACACGTGGCGACCCCACGCTTGGGACTTTCGTACTTGGCGCAGTAATCTAATCAATTCTGGTAGGATCAGCATATCGACTATCAGTTTTGGATCTCAAATGGTAGCCTATGCCGGCGGAGAAATGGCCGAATCCTTCTTCGTCAAACCGGCACGGCCGCAACTCTCTGAAGATTACGTATCGTGGGAGTATTTCTGGATGTAACCCTAGCAATATGGAGCACACTGATCTCCATCACACGCAGTCAGCAGCATGGTATCGCTAGGCTCTCAAGCATTGAGATGGATGCGACGGGGCTTGCAGGCACTGCACCACGTCACTCTCATTGCGGCGAATGCCTCAGACTTTTGCAACCGATCCGGTATGTGTCGAGCAACACTTGATGCCTGTAGGTTCGTGGACGACCCGTGGGCTCGGCTTCCTGGGCCGACGCCTCGGCAATCAGTTCTGCAAAGCATTTGACATGCGTGTCGAAAAGCAAGGCGGCGTACTCCTGAGATTTTCAGTGCAAGGATGAAGGGTGGGGAACCAGGCAGTAGTCTTGAAAGGCGTGTGGGGGCTCAAGAAGGCACGGCAACGGCCCGAGTCTGGCTCTCAGGCCTCCTCTCTCAATCGACGACAATTGAGAGGCGTATGACTGGCTTATGAGCTGGATGTGGATGAGCTTGAGGGTAGTATTTCTTGAGTGACACGGTCCGGGTGCTTCTGGCTCCGTTCGGGCAGAAGGCAGGGCCATCCCTTCAAGGCGTAGTGGCGTACACATGGCCCATTCAGATTCCACTCGCGATGTTTATGTTCAAAGCACAAGCTAAATAAACAAAGTTCTCGCCCTCGGCTGCTACTCATTTGACCTTTGACGCCCCAGTCACCTGGACTATGCGATTAGAGTACGCAGTTCGTCAGTCACACCTTGGGTTCCTGGCCGAAACGAAAGAACTCTCCGGGATCCCGGTTTCGGCTCTAATCGGACTGGAAGAAGAGACTGAGGTCCTCGTCCCCATTAATCCATCGCAGTTGCCCTCATCCGATATTCAAACTCTTAAGTTGGGTTGGTAAATCCGAGGTTCTCTGATAAGATGAGGGCTGGCAAGGTCGTGTCAGCCGTCAGTATACATTACATGGGTCTCAACCCCTTTTCCTTGCAAATTCTTGCGAGGGCCTCGCGTGGCCACCGGAAGATTGTACGAAATCGTGATGGTGGGGGCCGTCGACCGTTGAAGAATTATGGTCCCAGCGGGTCTCCTTAAACATTCCAAGAGTTCCCGTTGGACGACGATCGGTGTCGTGCGCGTGCTTTGACATCTTTTGTTGTGCCCCTTGCCGGTGGTGACGATCTCCTCTGCCCTTTTGTTTGATTCAGTCCAGGGCGCGCCTCAGGATCCATCCACAGTGAGCCTCCCTTTGCACTGTTTGGGTTAGTGATCGGCCTGTCAAGCAGTTTCGTAAGGGGTAGTGGACTCGGGGTGAAGGAGGCGCATCCGCTTGCCAACCGCTGTTTCTGGGAGCAAAGGCCTCCGTCCGGCTCTCCGTGCCGTTCTCCAGACTCGCTGCTACCACCACCTCCCGGTCCCCGTCAGAATTGGCTCATGGAGCTGCAAAACTGAGGAGATGACCCGCGGAGCTTTAACTGACGGGCCGCCCCAGCCCAGGTCCTGACTGGTCCTCCTCCAGCTCTTCCGTCTTTCCACGTTGTCTCGACTTTGAGATCGGCGCAGACAAACAATGATAGGACCGGGCGGAGATGCGCCTATGGCGCTGGGCATCCTCTGGAGCTTGACTGGCCTTACCTTGTGCTTCGTCTTGCTGCGGTTGTACACGCGGCTTGTCATTCTTCAAGCATACGGCATTGACGACCACTTTTTCAATTTTGCCTTCGTAGGTGCCATGATGCCAGTGGTGATCTCGTTGGCTCATACTAACCGTTCACCCTCAGGTTCTTTTCATCGCTTACGATATCATGCTCACGATTTCTTCCTACTACGGCTTCGGCAGGAACATTATAGAAATCGAAACACCGGACGTCCCGCCGGCGATTCTGTACGAGGCGATTGGCACGACGATTCTCGTCTTCGCTATCGTCGTATCCAAAGCGTCCTTGGCCCTGTTTCTTCTCCGACTTGTGAACACACGCATACATCAAATTGTCGTTCTCGGACCGGTTATCGTCCTTTTTCTCTTCGCCGTCGTCTCGCTCTTGGTCTTCTGGTTCTCGTGCACGCCGGTGGAGTTTCTCTGGAACCGATTCATCCCTGGCGGAACCTGTCACATAGACCCTGGCCCTATCTCGACTGCTGCTGGATCCTGGAGTGTTGTTGTCGACTTCTGGTACGCCATTACACCATGGGCGCTGCTGTGGAACGTCCAGATGCCCAAACGGGAGAAGCTGCTCATCAACGTCAGTATGAGCCTGGGTGTGATGTAAGCATTCATCTCTTCCTGTGCCAGCCCTTTCACTTGCTCCGGCGGTATCGACAAGAAGCTAATATTTTTATGTAGTGCAGGGGCATGTGGTATCAAGAGAGCTCTGGAGCTTAAAAACCTAAGCAGCATGAACTTCACCAGTAAGCAATCCCATCGTAATGCCAGCGCTGGTACCGAAAGCAGCGTTCTGCACGTACAAAAGAGCCAGGTCTACTAACACGAGCAACCCCATCGACTAGAGGATACGGTTCAGCTTATAATTTGGCACGCATGCGAATTAGCGGTCACCATGGTCTGCATTGGCATTCCCGTCTGCCGACCACTTTTCAAGGGCTGGTTCAACAAATTCTCGTCTCGAGGCGATAGCAACCCCGGCCCATACACGAGAGATTTGACAGGATCCAATAGCGGTTTCGGTCTGCGAACGATAGGAGGAACGGACTACACGGTAAGGGTTGGGATGAAGACGCCCGAGTTGGATTTGGGCAGCGCCGCCGGACGAAGTGGCGAAAGGATCAATGGAGCTCGACTAGGGTGATTGGAAAGGCATATGGCGACGACAACAGCGTTGATTCGATTCTTGGCCCGGACGATCGTCATGGCCAGGCGCGCAACACAGACACTGACGGGTATTCAAGTGAAGAGGGCAAAAGCGGTACCCAGAACATCTGGGTGAAGTCCGAGGTGCTGGTCAAATCAACAGCACGAGATTAAGACCGTGCTCTCGAGTTGGGCGCGATTAAACGAGTGTTGGAGCCCGTCCGGGGGAAGCTAAAGCGCTGACATTGACTGTCATTTTGAAAACGGGCGAGCCGTTCACGATTAGACTACGATACTACCATCTCCCCGGGGTTCAGGACCAGGGCAGGAAAAACTGTTAATCAATTATACACACCTCCTCGTACGCACTACTCAACAAGTCACCACAGTAATCTTTGTAGCCGAGACCTTTTCGTCCCGTGCCCTACGTAAGTCTCCACCATCATCGGTGGCATTGTCGTCCGAGTCCCGTTCCGCGTTCGCTTGGGCCGTTGTGCTTCTGAAAACGTCGCTGTCTCCGGCTCCAACAGTCTCCATATTTCGTAACTCCCAAGCCAGATGCTCTTTGCTATCTGGCATCTGCTTGAAACCGTCGCTGCGGGCATTCTGCTTACTGTAAAGCCCAACAGTGCTGGCTCCGGCGTTGTCGACCGTTGCTTTTGACGTTGCGCCGCTCTCGTGTTGTTGGCTCTGCAGGCTCAGGCCCAAGATTCGACCTACCGTGCGGTCGAATACGGGACGTGGCATCGGGCTTGGAGCGACCATCACCGCGATACCGGCTTGCAGAACATCGCGGACACTGGCAACAGCGAAGCCCTTGGTGATGTTGATAAAGTCGATATTGTAAGCGTAGTAGAGGCGGACGCAGGAAAATATGATGCTACTGTTGATATTCATGGTTGGTTCGCTGATACAGATTATAACGATAGTGCAGAAGAGGCCAGAGGCTGTTCAGTGAAAACTTTGCTGGAAAAACAAGGTATAGAAGCCATACGTAGACTTACATCAAACCGGCACAGAACACACCGTACAAGGCGATCTTGTGTGCTCTTCGTACTTGTAGCTGAGCCACGAATGTGATAGGCAGTCCGACGATCAGCACATCCGTGATGATATCGAAGATGGCCACTGCGGAGTAAGCCATGGTATGGTTCCCGCATTTGCCTGGGAAACTAGGGTCCCAGGCCATTTGGACCGGTTGGCAGATCAAGAACCCAATCAGAGCAGTGTATAGAGCCCAGCAGACCGACAAGGTCATGGCGATCCAGGCGAGAAACCGAAATGTCGTCGAGCGGCCGAAGAAGATGCGCTGGAGCATCCACGTAATGCTGAGCTTCACGAAGCCTAAAGCGGCGGCATAGAGAACTCGCGTGGCTAGCGATATTCGAAAGTAATGGTATTTGTGCTGATCACTGAGGTTCCAGATATCGTGGCCTGCTCCACCTACTGTCACGGCTTCAAGTATCGGGGTTGGCAGCGTGATTACAGGGCGCCTACCAAGATGCAAAGTCGTAAGTGGAGGCTGGTACATACCAAGAATGAAGCATGTCGCTGCACCATAGTACAACAACTCGAGCAATTGTTAGTCTCGCAAGTTATCACTCTCCAAGAGCCTCGATGGATTTGGATAGATAGATACCTGGGCAGTAAAGTAAAGGTAATCCTCAGTGAGATAAGGAATGTTAGTGATCTTCCTAGCCCAAATGCGAAAGATGGTCCAACACGTCTCAAACACAGCATTACTGAGGCTGTGACGACAAGAGAGCTACCAGATGATGTCAAAGGAGGAAACCTGTCCGTGATGATGACTGGAGCTGGAGTTGATCCTTCATTTTGTCGAGGGTGGGCGACCTGTAAGCTTTCCATGGCTGTAGAAGGCTCGCAGAGGGGCAATAGGTCGAAATCAGTTGAACCGACAGGTTTTCTATCATGGGTCAGAACAAGACAAATTTCGTAAAAGTCCCTGAGAACAGTGCGAGGGAGGGCAATGCTCGATCGATAAAGACCGTTGACCGAGCGTACTGAGAAGCAGCTTTGTGCTCACCCACTCTCGTTTGTCTCTTGGCCCATATCAGGGCAGCGAAGTCCCGTTCTGAAGGAGAAATTGTCGAGCAACATGAAACTGAAGAAGAAAAGCTAGGAGCTTCCGTAGACCAAGAAGAAGGCCTCCTGTATCACCTCCGGGATGGTGCTTTCAGAACCCAGCGGCTGGGGGTTTGCATTCCAGACTTGCAGGCATGTTGGAAGCGAGCAATTTTCCAATGACGGAACCATCACACGATCGACGACTCTCCATCTGTTCGACTTCAATATGCGATGTGTCAAGTCTCTCTGATTCGAAGAGGGGAAACACCCGGCGATAACCTGGCACAGTATCACTCGATTGGCCCGCTTAGCTTCACCATGCCGAGAAAGTCGATCGAACCCTCGCCTCCAAAATCTGTAATTTTTGGTCATTTTGTTGGAACACGTTTGCTTGATCCATGTAATATACCGCTGGTTCTTAGGCTATGCGGGCGCCGCACGACGACCGGGACCCCAGGTTTTCACGCATGATTCTGTGGAACCTCTTGTTCGAGCTGCCATAGACGGAAGAAACAAGAGTTGTCGTCAATACAGCTATTGCCGCAATCTAGAAACCAGATTAACTAGGAACAGAATTTTATCTTATCAGAACTATATGCGCTAACATCCGCTTATGTTTCGAGCCAAGAATAAATTTCCTCCTGCACTTGGACGGTATAGAAGTGTCAACCACGGCTAACAGTGATGTTTATCTCCGCCGGAGCATATCTTGCGGCGCCGCCAAGCCGACGCGGGGGAGTGGCACAGCGGAGAAGATACCTCTCAGCAACCAGGGGGTTACGATCTCGGCGCGGTCGATTGGGTTACAAGACTGTTCGATACCCGGATGGGACCATGGTCTTTTAGGACGTTTGTCCGGGTCTGCGGGAGGCCGGGACAGCTCCGGTACGGGCCTTCATCCAAACATGCATCGAGTCCTTTCTGCCTCATGTCACTAAGACGTGTTGTTCCAAGGGTGCTTCCAACCGCTTGCCGGAGGGATCAACAATCCACATGTTCTCTCAGTAAGACCCCGGGCTCTGTGTTGGTTGACAGGATTGAGCGTGCAAGTTCCACAAGGGCCCCTGTGCTGTGTCTATCTATTTCGGTCGTCCCCTGTTATGTGGCGAGACAACAGACTGCGAGATGAACTGCTCCCGGGCCTGACAAACATCCCGTCAGATGCCCTCGGAGTTGAGGGGTACTCGCTGGTTTATCATCGGACAGCCAAAACCCGAACTCACTCAGTATAAAGAGCGGCCGTCGCTCGGCTGTCCTTCATTTTCAAGCCTCCTTGTCAACTTGCCACAGCAACAAGTCGTTCTGCTACCACAAAATTCCATGTTGGAGAGATGTCATTGTGGGACTTCATCGTCGTTGGCGGGGGCCTCGCCGGTTCCGTTGTCTCAAACCGCCTTCTTCACAAGGATCCTACCCTAAGAATTCTTCTTGTAGAGGCTGGTCCCAATGTCAACGGTCTGGATTCCATCGCCTATCCCAACACGAGTACTGGCGCCGGGAGTGATCTTGACTGGGCCTATTCGTCTGTCCCTCAGGTTCATCTAGACAACCGATCGGCTGCCTTGCCCGCCGGTAAAGCCCTTGGGGGCGGAACTGCGATCAATGGAGGTATGTTGACTGCAAGGTCATATGGCTGTGCTTCGTTCGACGACTCCGCTGTTCATCGGTTGAGAACCGTGGCTGACTGTCGACTCAAGCTGCTTGGGTTCGTGGATATACCGTAGACTACGACATCTGGGCCATAGAGGTGGGAGACGACCGATGGAGCTACGAGGGCCAGCTTCCCTACATGCGACAAACAGAGAGGTTCTTCGACGCAAGCGTTAACCCTTCCCAGCATGGCCTCGACGGGTCCATGAGTATCCAAGGAGTCACGCCGATGAACCGTCATTTCCCCATGCGCAAGAAGCTGGCCGAGTCCTATGAGGCTCTCGGTGTCACAGCTCTGCCGGGGCTTGATGCAAACGCTGGTGATCCCATCGGCTATGGTGACCTCCAGGAGAACCGAATCCAAGGTCGCAGACAGCTCTCCTCAGAGGCATTCGCTCTCGATGGTGTTACGGTCCTCACGAACACCATGGTCGAGAGCATCATCGTCGAGAAGATCCCCAACAGCACCGCCGTTACGGCGCAGGGCGTCCGTCTTCAGAACGGCACGGAATACCACAGCCGCAAGACCATCCTCTCCGCCGGCGCTACCGTACACCACAGCTTCTCATGCTCTCCGGTATTGGGCCAGCAGATATTTTGGCTGAGCATGGCATAAAGGTCAAGCTGGAACAGCCCGAGGTCGGCCAGAACTTGCACGGCCACGTCCTCATGCCTACGGCCTGGAAGGTCAAGGACGCGTCCGAGGGCTGGGCTTATGAGTCGGATAACCCGCTCTTTAAGGAGCCCCAGTACGGCCTCGGCAACAAGATCGACTTCATCGCCACCACAACCCTGCCCAAGGAGGGCCTCGCAGCGGCCATTGCCGAAGACGAGGGGGTCGAGCCCGGCCCCGACCACCCCCTTCTCCGGCAGGATCGCGCTCATGTCTCTCACTCACTGCAGTACAACGGTGCCTCGGCCGACGGCTCCGCTGTCCTCATGCTCTCCATCGTCTTGATCGATAGTTCGCGCGGCTCGGTGGGGATTTCCTCGTCGAGAATCAGCGACCCTCCTGTGATCGACCCAAACTACTTCAGTACCGCCGTGAACAGGTACGCTGCCCAAGAGGCGCTCAAGTTCGACACGAGGCTCCTCTCAAGTGATATCACGCCCGTTGGAAGAGAGATCCTTGACGGAGAGCTCACTGCCGGCGCACCGCTTACGGCTGACGCTCCTGACGAAGCGTTCGCCGCTCGCGCGCGTCAAATCGCTGGGTACGTAGCCGTTCGTCCACTATCTCTGAAGAGTTGACTGACATGAACCACAGGTCATGCTTCCATCCCAGTGGCACTGCTTCCATGGGCAAGGTCGTCGACACGGATCTCAGTGTCAAAGGGGTAGACGGGCTTTTCGTGGTTGACTCGTCCGTCTTCCCGGTTTCCATCTCTGCCAACTTGCAAGTTGCAATGTATGCACTCGCGCTCCAGGCTGCGGACATAATCGTAGAGCAAAAGAGCAAGTGTCGTCGGGTTAAACCCATCCTGTGATGCGTGGCAATGTTAGCTACAACTTAAATTTTGACCAATAAAATATATTATGATACAGTTGATGAAGGCGTTGAAGGACCAGTGGAGGGGCCTCACAACTCGGCCGTTTGCAGGCAAGACGCACACCAGCAAGCCTCAAGAACAGTCATGCTGCATAGGTCACCGAAACAATGCTCGGAGACATTTCCCCAGGTTGCCTTCAAGCCCCTTCCGTGGTGGCTCTCGGCGAAGAGGACGGTAGAGACCCGTCCGTTTTCGACGACTAAGATCACGAGACAAAAAGAGAATTCCGCTCCAGAGCCAACGAAACATTACGAGACCGCGGGTTGAGGCCATTTCAATACGATCGAACACTCGCCCAGGTTATGGGCAAGGGGTGTAAACGTCCGCTTGCCGCGTAGGCCCAACTTCGAAGGCAGGAGAAGCCGACTCGTACCCCAAACACGAAACAGTCTCGTGGTTCGGTATGCGTTCCTTTCCTGAGCGCAACGACGAACGTCTCTTCGATATTGTGGGCGGGTTCCAGATCCTGGTAGCCCGGAATCCCGTTCCGACACACGTTGGATGGCATTGGGAAAGGCTACACCATGGGCTGTTTTCACTTGGTTCTGACACCGAGACCATCGTGTTGCAGCAAAGTAGTCGAGAGTCCCACGTCGTCATCACATCGATTGGAGACACCCGCATATCTCAACCTCCGGCCTGCATCGTCACAGCCTTCCCCGGCTGGTTCGATTAGAACACGGAACTGTGCTCCGTGCCCTTTCCCCGCAATCGAGTGCCCCTGCGCCAGCCACCAGTCAGCGCACGGACTGTTCTACTATGATGGTTATATAACAATCAAATTTGGAGTTCAGTTACAACAGCTAGGGCCTGCTGGCGAAATGGCATCGCGTCAGATTTCGGCTCTCAAGTCATACTCTGAAGATTCTAGGTTCGATCCCTAGGTAGGTCGCGTTAACTTTTTTGATTCTCGAAGACCATCTCGACCCTCAGAAGGCGCTGTCAGCTCTCTCAAGAATCCATTGCTCGGAGAGACCTTTGCGTTTTCATGTTGAATCTTCTTATTCAATCAACTTGGTGCACTTCATTTTTGTCGAGTCACGCCTCTGTGCCTCCACACGCGCCAAACGGCAACGAAGTCAGCCGGCTGCACTCGAATCCGCGACAAACCGTCCCGCTAGATGCCGAAGCCCGCCCACCCGCCGCCAGTTGCCAAATCTCAGGGTCCAAGCAGCATCAACCAATCCTAGCGCTCGGATAGCCCGCTCTGTTTCTCGCTCCCCACCGATCTCGGGAGCTCATCCGACGATAACCATCTTTTTAATGGTGTTTCCGACTCCCACGAAACCTCACCGCCGGCCAGCACTTCGAGAAGGCAAAATCCGCACCACCAGCGTCGGCACCGCTCCCGTGTATTCTATCCTCTTTCTAACCCCGCATTGTATTATTACCCCTGCGAGCGGCCCCTGATTGAGCCATCGTCGGCGGCCCGCGATCTTTGCCTTCTTCCTTCGAAATCCTCGAAACCGCGTCACCGTCAAACATGTCGGCCTCCCTCCCAGGCAGCCGTGAGCTGCCCGCCTCGCAGTATGACCTCAGCACGTACTGGGGTCGTGTACGACACAATATGGGCCTCACGGATCCGAGGTACGTCGCCCAATTCTATCTGCATCTCCTGTTGTGTGCGCGCGCGCATCGGGGGCTGTCTCGCACTGCCGGACCTGTTCGCGACCAGAATGCTGGCGTGCTTCAACACCATGGCTCTCCATGCCAGGCCAGCCTCTGAGGACAAAGCAATGGCTAACACGTCGTCCCGCGCTTTTTCAGCACCCTCCTCGTCGGCAGCACCGGCCTCGAGCAAGCAAAGTCCCTCCTCACCGACTACAAGCAAGGAAAGATCCAGGCCATGACGCCCGACCTCTGGAAGGCCAAGAAGGTTGTCGACTCGACCCTCCATCCAGGTGCGACAAGCCCGTGAAAACCACAACAGTTCCCTGCACCCGCGTGGCCAGGCTCGTTCCTTGCTCTCCTGGCTAACACGCGCGCTCGCACAACCGTCCAGATACCGGCGAAGCGGTCCTCCTCCCCTTCCGCATGTCCGCCTTCGTGCTGACCAACCTGGTCGTCACGGCCGGCATGCTCCAGCCCGGCCTTGGCGTGAGTTCTTTACTCCCCTCCAGTTTCCTCTTGATTTTCGGATTGTGCAACCGGAATCCTAACGCGTATCTGCACAGACAGCGGGTACGATCGCATGGCAAGTCGTCAACCAGTCGCTCAACGTCGCAATCAACTCGGCAAACGCAAACAAGTCCTCCCCGCTCACTTGGCGCAAGCTGGGTGAGTCTTACGCCATGGCCGTATCCGTCTCGTGCGGTGTCGCCGTCGGCCTGAACAAGCTCGTCCCGCGCCTACGCAACCTCACCCCGGCGACCCGTACGACCCTCACCCGCCTCGTACCCTTCGCCGCCGTCGCCTCGGCTGGTTTCCTCAACGTCCTCCTTATGCGCGGCGAGGAGATGCGCACCGGCATCGACGTCTTCCCCGTCCTCTCTGACGCCGAACGCGCGCGCAGGGAGAAGGAGGAGGGCGAGGGTACCGGTCAACCCCAGTCCCTCGGCCGCAGCAAGAAGGCCGCACAAATCGCCGTGGGCGAGACTGCTGCCAGCCGCGTCTTCAACTCGACACCCATCATGGTTATACCGCCTCTGGTGCTGGTCCGCCTGCAACAGCAGCAATGGCTAAAGAAACACCCGCGCCTCACGGTGCCCGTCAACCTCGGTCTCATCCTGGTGACGAGCTACGCAGTGCTCCCGCTGGCCCTGGCCGTCTTCCCTCAACGACAGAGCATTAGCGCCGACAAGCTGGAGCCCGAGTTTCACGGCCGCGGCGGCGAGGGCGGTCTCGTGGTTTTTAACAGGGGTATATAGATCACTGCTACGTAGCTGGGACTGGCCGTCGTGAAAATTACAAGTGAGCGGACGTCATACAACAGCAGCGTTCCGGGGCGACGAACGTGTCGTAAGCGCACGGGGCGACAGCAAGACCTTGTCGAAGCATCTATGATGCGCTCTCTCCACTGGCAAATTCTGTCACCATTGCATCCGTCAGGGGCATATCCGCCCTCGGACGAGCGTGATATGGGATTGGGAATCCGGTGTCAGATCGGACATTGAAAGTGTTTCACGCCCCCAAGTCGCACTTGGCACGGGAGCTCCGCCGATCCCGTCCGACCTTTCAACTGTGAACAAGATAGACCACATTGCCTAGCTGGTTCGCTGGGAGCGAAATCTGCTGAGGTTCGTTTTTCCTGATGCCTTTCCAGGTGAATTCTCAAGATATACGCATACTCTGTTGCATCCAGCTGGTCCAGAGGTTCACGAGATACCATAGTTTGAGCATGTTCATCACCAACAAAGGCCAATTATTCTTGAATCGCAATGGGCGGCTTTCGAGGCGGACTTGTACGCATTTTAACCAACCATGTGCATGGTTTGCTCAAATGTGAGGCGCAGTGTTAATCGGGCTTGGGGGCCGGCGCATATCGGGCCAAGGCGAAGCAGCGTGAATGGCGCAGCGAGGCGTCCACCGTGATGACTTAGTCTATGTAGTCCAGTGAAGAGAGAACATCCCAAGTTTGCTGTACTACGAGAAGACATGACATAACCAGATAAGTCTGGTGTTGATGACGTTACAGCCCCCCGTCTACAGATAACCGACATCAGTCAGTCCGAGGTCGTGGAACAAAGTCCGCCTTGATAACGATATCTAGGCGAGTTCAGAAAATCACCACCGTGACGACAACGGCTTGGGAGGGGATCTGCACCGAAATCATACGTCTAGGGTGGACGATGTCGGTGCCACCAACGCACCACCTCGACGAGCTTTAGGCGGGATACCGAACTTGGTCAGGATTCGCCACCGGAGGAGAGACGACGGATTAGCGGGGTTTATGGCCTGTTGAGGCTGGCCTGTCACTGCCCACCACGCCGGTATATCACGGGGCGCCTCTCCCATGCTTCTAGATCGGTCCCCAAAGGACGGCCCGTTCGGTTCGAGTCTATTTATTAAGACCATTGGAATTTCAGAACGCTAGCCGCGATGTCCCCTACTGCATAGTCGGCACATGAGTACTGCCTGCTAGTCATGGCTTTCTTGTGTCGAGGCGTTATCTACATCACCGAGTCTCATTGGCCGTCCTCTGGCAATTTACTTTTTCCCTCTTGGACGACTGCCTTGGCTGTATTTTCTGGTCGACGCTGGCTTCCAACGGACAAGCGATGTAGGCAGCATAGGTGAGACGGTGTTCCCTCTTAAAAGCGCGTTGACCCATCCGCCGGTTGCGACATTTTATATTCTCTGTAACCCCCTTTTTCAGACGTCGGGGGTTGCCAGTGCATTGCTGGTGACATGATAGCCTCCGATTATGTGCATACGAAAGGAGACGACGGGTGAGCCTGTGACAAAAGCATGGATCATAGGCTTTGAGAACGGAAAAGAAAGCTCAATGGCCCGCCCGCGTGTTTTCGCTCGAAGAACTGAAACTTCGCAGCCCTCAGTTTGGGTGGCAGATGGCATCAGCATGCTCAGCCCGAGATGAAGCACGGGGCGGGAACAGCGAGAGACATGTTGCGAGCCATCGCTCAGCTCGGATGCAGATGCTTGCCGTAAGCAGAGCGCGCAGACTGCAATGTGCGCGAATGCTGGGCGGGGGGAGAAACCGTTGTCTGGCGACGCCAATATCGACAATGGCAGCCAAGCAACACCATCTCCCCGTTGGTGCTCCTTAATGAGGGGGAGATATAGGTCGGTTGTTCTGGGCCACTCATCACCAATGTTTCGCGGCGAGGCACAGTATCTGGGCTTATGCCTGTCTAGTCTCGGTTGCCACGGATTCGATGTCCTAGAGTCATGCAGGCACTTTACGCCACGTACAAGATGGGCACACTGCAAAGACACCGTGAGCAAACGTCGCCGCGGCAGTGGATCGGCTCCCCACGCATGCGTCTCTTTCTTCGAAACCTTTTTTATCCAGATAACAACTCATCTGGAAACTGACAAGAATGGCCAGATTTGTGGCGTTCACATCCGATGCTGGAGAAGCACAAACCACGAAGGATACGCGTTCCAGTGAGACTTCGACCGCGTGAAAGGACCAATTCGTGGACGATGGAGTCGCACGGGCTGCGGATACAGGCATAGGCGTTGGTTGAGAGAGGTTACGTGAGGGAGGGGGTTGATGACAGCACGACGAGGGTGTGGCCGCCTATCCTACCCTGCCCCTGTGCTGTATTGTAAGAATGCGTATCATGGTATGTAAAGCCGTGGAGACGAGAGGCTCGTCTCCGCTGACCTCTTGTCTCTCCGAATTCGAGTGTTTGCCGAACGCCTTTTTTCCTTTTGCAAGCGTCGTGATGGCTGCGACCTCCTTCCCCACCGCGTTGTGATCTGTGCCCATGGTTGGTTGATTGATGGCCCCATGAGGTACCGCTTCCCAAGGGCCCCGTTGACGCATCCTTGGGACGAGGGGCAAGGATCTAGACGCTAGAAAGTGCTTGGAGATTCATCGGCCATTTGTGATGTGTGTGCGCTGTTGGGATCGGATCAAAAGCAGCGGTATCCAGAGGGATGTCAAGCCCAAAAGATGGCCAGTGCTGGCGAGCTGGGTGAGTGTTCAAACGCTTCCATTTCCGTAAGTCATGCTGAACCTCATCTGGCCGACCACCTTGACACGGGAAAGAGTGTCCTTTTTAGCCTTTTGCTCGGTGCGATCAGATCTTGGCCGACTGCGCGGAATGTGTGGATCATGCTTTTTGGGTGGTGTTTGGACTGAATATTCGCCGCCGAGTCACAGAGGCTCAAGTGCCACGAGGCAATGAAGCAACGAGACAAGCACAACGAAACCAAACGGTGACAGAGGGGCAACCAGAATATTCGGCTGAGGCAAAAAGGTGAAGTCTAAAACCGGGATCGGGTTCCATCTCAGGGCCCATCGTCTCTGCATTTGCTCAACCCTTCTGACGTATTGCAGCATTCAGGAGCAGGGGATTTCGGGGAAATCAGCGTGGTGAGTGGGTTGTGTTTCCGCGAAATAAGGTAAGACGGGCAGGGCTCTTTTTGTCAGCGGCAAACCCCGATACTGTCCGTCTGCTGCCTGCCCTGCCTGCCTACCGTGGAGCCGTTGTACCGCGGCCGGATCCATTCATCCACCATTATTTTGTCCATCATTCATCGTGATTGGAGTTCAGTAGTTGTGTGTCTGGATATCCAGACCAGACCGGACCAGGCCAGCCCAGTCCAGCCTACCATGGTAGCTCAGGCGTGAGATTGTTCACACTAATACTGCGTGGTGGGCAGCGGTCAAGTGCAACAGGAGAGAGTGCTCTGTAACGAAGTGACGACAGGCCGCTGTGCAACTATGTGACTTCAGAAGAGGCGACTTGCCCAGGCCGGCGGGACGCTAAACCCATCTGGAGAATTGCCGTGGAGGCAGATTGGTGGGCAGCGAAGTTGGGGTGGAGGGCGGACTCCAAAGCGACCCGCCAAGTGCGTAAAGTGGGTGAGATGAGCGTGAAGCCGTCCCCGGCCACTGGATTGGCGTGTCTTGAAATCGTGAGCGCGACAAGGCAAGCCTCAGGCGAAGTAATAGGACGTAGGGCTGTAGAGCCCACAATGCTGGTGATTCGACCTGGATGTACGGCCGTCTCTGGGGGGTTTGTCAGTGTGGTGGTGATTGGAAACAGTTGCGCGTAGAGATGGACAAATTCCTCGACTTTTGATCCGGCTGCCACCGGGAAGCAAGCCCACCAAGGTGTCGTTGAGAGATGCGGCCAAAAGGTCGATGGTGTAGTTTCTGGCTGGAAACGGCAAGAAGTAGCGCAGCGGGTGACGTCCGGTTCGAGAGGGGAAGTGGCTGCAAAGACGGACTTTGGGGACGGAGGCGACGACAGAATGGCTGTTCGGAAAGGCATGGGATGTCAACACTGTAAGTTTGGTACTGTAGAAGGAAGGCACCACAGTGCTAGAACGACAAGAAACTGTCCTGCGAGCCCACTACGTCGTA
The DNA here is from genome assembly GCA_020466075.1 of Colletotrichum coccodes. NCBI lineage: Eukaryota > Fungi > Ascomycota > Sordariomycetes > Glomerellales > Glomerellaceae > Colletotrichum > Colletotrichum coccodes. The sequence continues at coordinate 23,946 of JAIMZG010000178.1, read as the reverse complement.
GTGCGCCAGCAGCACTGAAAGGCGTTGGAAGGCGGCCAGGCGGACAGTTCCAGTTGGGCGACGCTTCCTTCCTCGCTCAGTCACAGGCGCTTTGCTCCTTCCGTCACTGACTTGCACCTGCTCTCGGCTTTCGCCATCATGCTTTCCTCTCCGCCTCGTCACCGTCACCGTCACCGTTGCTACTTTCCCGGACTTACTTTGCAACTCACAGTTACTGCTTCCTCTCTTGAACGATCCGAACAGAATACCAATTGAAATCTCAGACCATACAGTGCAAGAACAAAGGATTTGACGAGCATCAAATCCTAGACTAAGCACTCGAGTGTACGGACACATGGAAACGAAATACGGTGTGCGTCAAGTACGAGGTGCCCTGCACCCACACGCCAGCGACAGGCCCCTGTTCCTCCCGGAAGCATAGGAGGCGAGAGGCTAATAAATGCACGGAAAACCACCTTTAGAGGTTCCTTCGACGGTCACTTAAAACGCCGTCGATGCAGATTGCAACTCGGAAGCGAGAGGCACAATCTCACGACTTGGAACACGGACTATCTCGCTATGTGATCCAGTCTCATCACCGTCCTCTGTAGTGTTTCCAACGACCGGCTCAGCCTTCAGCATCGTCGGGTCGATTTCCTTCCAGAGAATAAAGTGTATCCAGTGCTGCATCCCAAGCATTGAAATGTCCTCCATGCGCTGTGCTGCGTGCTGCGTAGCTGCACGGCACTGCTTCCGCTGCAGCAGGGACATTGGGACATGTGGATGTCAGTAGAGCAAGATAAGTGGCAGACATCCATATACCTGCGTCATCGCGCCAGAGTGCAGCCGTTGTCAAGTACCTGCCTTAGTCGGGGGGTACATGTCGATGTCCGTCTGGATCAGTGAGTGAGGTGTGCACAGGGAAGGCGCAGGTTGAAAAAGTACCTTTCGTTGTCTTGCGCTTCGCCTCGACTCGTTCACTCGCTCCCTCTCCTCTTCCGCCTTAGGCCAACAACCAGGTGCAGTACGGGCACCACCAACATTGCACCTCTGCAAACCAGCAACTGGCTTGTTTTTTATGCCGGGAGTGCACATCAATCAATACTCGCTTCGTTTAGGTCCCTTGTTTTTCCAACAAATCTGCCTGTCCTGCCTTGGCTGCAAGTGGGCTAAACTGGAGCATCCGATCTAGTAACGAATCTCCTTCTTGCCTGTGCAGTCGGCCTTCTTGTCTGCTTTAGTTAGTCGTCCACCGACGAGAGCCTGACAGCCGGGGAAACGAAAAAGTAAACGGGCGAGCCCATCTATCGCCAGGCAAGGTACCCGACCTTACTCGACCATCCGGGAAGCTACTTCATAGTCAGTGCATCCAATGCAGCAAACCAAAGTACCTCCCTCTCTCGCTCTGATAGTGTCTTGACTTTCCCGTGGCCATTCCCCTCCATCTCGTTCACCTCCACTTGACTTCCATTTCCGCTTCCACACGCACACGCACACACACACACACACACACACACACACCTTTCGCCCGCGTCCACCACGCCAACGCCCTCGTCCTCTCGTGCTCGTCCTTCAGGTCGCCCATTGCTCCATAATTGGTCGCCTCCTCCCGTCAGGGCGGGCCCTCCACCTTCTCACCTCACCAACTCCTCCCCACGGACAAGGACGAGTGAAGCGCGGCCGGTCATCCCTCGGAACCTGGTCGCTTTTCGACCACCACGTCCACCACTGAACTGCACCGGCTTGTTTTCCTCTCAGCTCCCGGCTCTTTACTCCGTAACCCCCCTCCCTTCCTTCCTCCACTCTCGCCATTAATACTCTCGCTCGAAAATAAACACACAACCAACCTTGCAAATACCTTCGATGTAGCAAGACGCTTTCGCACGAGAGACAAGTCGTTATCAAACGAATCCTCGACTCCCTCCCACCGTTCACCACCACTTTACCCTCTGCCTCTGCACCTGCACCGTACCGGCCACAGTTCGTGCACCACTTGGGAACCCCAGGCCGAAGACCCTGGAATCCCTTTCAAGGTTAGCGGGACCTCAGTGACGAGACGCAAAGGCGAAGGCCGCACCACGCTGTTTTTTGTCCATCAATCTGCAGTCCACAGGCACACCCACACCACAGAAACTCGGGGCCGCACACAGGGCACATTCTTCACCTAGCGACCGCTGAACGCCGAAAGCTAGCGAGTGCACCTCCTTCCCTTCCACACTCCATACCCAGGGGAAAATACTTTGGGCCAAACCCACTGTTTGGAATTGAAAGCCCCCCAAGAGGACCGCTGGGCACATAGCCAGCAGCACCAACACGCCAACACAGAGGAAGCCCTGCGAAACCACCTTCTCTCAACCATCGAGCCTTCTTTCCCTCGCCCTCACCCTCACCCTCTGCACCAAAGGTGATTCTCACGACCCTGGCAGCACACGAGGAGAATCATGTCGACCCCGACAACGGCTACAGCGACATTGCCTCCTCATTCGCATTATCATCACCCCCATTACCCCTACACGCACCAGCCGTACCAGGCCTCTACTGCCACAGGCTCTTCCTACCGTCAGCCCGCGAACCCAATCCTCTCCACTTCTTCGACGGCGACGACGAGATTGCCTCCCTCGTACGCCAACTCGTCGAGCATCGCTTACTCTACCACTTCAACTGCCAGTCACGCTGGTCCAAATGGCCTAGGCCCTTCAGCCTCGTCAGCCACTTCGAGGATCGTCAACGACGCTTCGAGTCCCGACGCGAACTACTCCATCACCACAATGCCTGCCAACTCACACTCCCAGTCTTCCCAGTCGGGTCGTAAGCGAAGACGCTCAAAGGAGCCCGACTGGAACAAGTTCTACAAAAATGGTCTCCCAAAGGAAATCATCGTCATCGACGACACCCCCGAGCCGGAGCAGGGCAAGGCCGTCGGCAATGGCGTAAGGGTCGTGTCCAACGGCAACGGCATCACCGCCAATGGTGCTAGCACTCGTCCCGTTCCTAAGAAGCGGAAAAGGGACGACGAGCCTCAGCCGTACGATCCCGTCTACCACAACAAGTACGCCGGCTCTCACACGACTACCCCCCATCACAACGGTACCCCCAGCGGATCTACCATTTCTACCGATCGGACGACGAACTCCGCCATCCATACCACCGCTGCCACGTCCCTGTCATCGAATGGACAGGAATACTACGACGTGCAACCCGGCCTAAAACGGAAGAGGACCCGTCAGCAGATCGCTCAAGAGGCGAAGAAGAGAGAGGTCGAAGGCCTCGGCGATCCGTTCGTCAGCTACAAGCCTCCTCCCTACCCTCCCAAGAAAGCTTCCGATGTGCATGTTCGAGTGGTTCAGGATGTACGCTTTGTCCCATCCACTCCCGTGTTTATCCTTTTTGCTAACTGCATCCCAGAATGGCTACAACAAGAACGCTAAAGTCGATGACGATGATGGACATTACATCGTCGTTCCCGATGCAGAGCTGACGAAAGAGTGTAAGTTTCAACAAAACCGAACTTGCCGATTCGGTCTGCTAATTTTTCCCGCAGACCAAATGGTCAAATTGCTCGGGCAGGGCACCTTCGGCAAGGTTGTCCAGGCTCGAGACCGAAGGAGGAACAAGTCGGTTGCGATCAAGATCATCCGATCGGTGCAAAAGTACCGCGATGCATCTCGAATTGAACTCCGAGTCCTGGCCACGCTCAAGGAGAACGACAGTGAGAACCGCAATCGTTGTATTCACCTGCGGGATTGTTTCGACTACCGCGGCCACATCTGCATCGTCATGGACCTTCTTGGACAGAGCGTCTTCGATTTCTTGAAAAGCAACAGCTTTGTCCCTTTCCCTAACAGCCAGATCCAAAGTTTTGCTCGGCAGCTCTTCACCAGTGTCGCTTGTAGGTCGATGGAAACCGAGATGCATATTGAATCCTGCTGACAGCATCTAGTTCTCCACGACCTCAATCTCATCCACACTGATTTGAAGCCCGAAAATATCCTTTTGTGCGATAGCGCATACCAGACATTTACCTACAACCGAAAGATACCCTCCTCGTCCACGACCGTGAACCGCCAGGCCAACCAACGCAGAGTCTTGCTGGACACAGAGATCCGACTCATTGACTTTGGCTCCGCCACTTTCCAGGACGAATACCACAGCTCAGTCGTGTCCACACGCCATTACAGAGCACCGGAGATCATTTTGGGTCTCGGATGGTCCTTCCCCTGTGATATTTGGAGCATCGGATGCATCCTAGTCGAGTTCTTCACCGGCGACGCCCTCTTCCAAACTCACGATAATCTTGAACATCTTGCGATGATGGAGATGGTTGTCGGTCAGAGAATAGACTCTAGTCTCGTTCAGGCTGTCAACAAAATGGCCACCAGAAGCGGCGGAAACCCAGCATCCAAGTAAGTGAAGGACTTCGTGAACCAGGCACGGTTGATTTTAACCGTCATTCGTAGATACTTCAAACGATTGAAGCTCGACTACCCCACGCCGGAGACGACACGGGCTTCCAAAAGATTCGTGAAGGCAATGAGGCGCCTGGAGGTGAGCAACGCACTTTCACAAGGGCACCCAACGATGCTAGCCTACTAACCTCTTGCAGGACATCATTCCCTCGAACACGACCTACTTCAAGAACTTTTTGGATCTTCTCCGGAAGATCTTCGTCTACGATCCCCAGCACCGTATCACAGCAAAGCAGGCATTGCAGCATCCTTGGTTCAAGGAACCCGCGACACCGGACGATGGTACGGAGGCGGCCAAGATTCGCTTGGAACGACTGAGACAGGAGCAGGATCACCGGTACCACGCATGATTCTAGCAACTTTGCTGTTTTCAAACCCTTACGTCTATAACGAACACAGTCGAGCATGATATGGGAGTTGGGCCGTTTGATATCAGGTCTGTACGATGGGGGGGATGGTTATGGAATGGCATGGCGCTCGTGCGACTTGATTTTTCTGGCATGTGCCTCGTTCTGCCTCTTAATAGCAGGCCTGATGGGACGTGGGGGTTGTTTTTCTCGGGTTGTGTTTCATGGAATGGTTCAAAGTCAAGCACGCAGCAACACGAAGGAGTCGCACGGACGATCGAGTCACGCCCAGGACAGCGTTGCTAGTAAAAAACGTCTTGATGAGAGAGACATCGTGCCTTATCGCCAGGCCCAATAGAGCGATTCCTCCTGATCACCACGAGCTTATCCGGCTCGCCAACAATCCCTTCAGCTCTACCTGGAGTGACCTCTGTTCGATGATTTCGACTAGGACAAAAGCTAACCCTCGTCAAGTGAACGACTTACATCGCAGCTGTGGTTTTCCAACATGAGAAAAAGTAGTGGGTAAGTAGCACATGGGATTACGCTTTGCTCAATGAATTTGTTGCTTACATCGATTCCATCTCTCTAGATTCGACTCCAATTGCCCAGTTTGTGCCGCGTATGCTGTCGCGATTCAGGAGAAGGCTGAATTTCCATGTGATCCTGCGCAAGGGCAGACGCTACTTTGCTCGTCGACGACGGAGGGAACCGAAAGGTCGCGTTACGGATTAAGTCACAGGTGTGCGACTTTGGTCGATATCACTGACCTCGGTCAAGCCGCAGGCCATGAATGAGGCAGCTAGGCATATTGTTTCGGGGCGAAACTGAAAGATTTTCGGCGAAGCAACTCGCCTTTCACATTGCCACGGCGGCGTTGCTTACTGCGTCAAGTGGGATATACATGGCTGATTCGCATTGTGCGCTTTGAAGCAAGGACAAGTTCGTTGTTCTCGGCCGAACCAAGTCGCTCAAAGACAGAAACAGCTGTCAAGTTCGAGCTTCTTCGCTGATAGCATGGCCTTCTCGCCATTCGATTACAGAAAAGGAGTGCTATCCCCATGTCCAGCTTTTGGTTTAGACAAGCAAATTCATCGTCAGATCGATGATATCCGGTGTATTTCAAGTGTCAACCGATATCGAAAGACATTTCGACAATGTGGACCAGACCCCTCAGGGTTGCACCAGGGCTTGCTAATGAAAAGCCCAACCAATTTCAATGTATTCACGACCTGTCGGACGCGACTGTCAGGAAGCTGACTCGTTACCTCTACCTGTCAAAACAGTACAGCACCGACTACCCTCCCGAGGATTGGCTCAAGGACCAAGAGAAGGGCCTGCGCGAGCTTCCAAGCGACTGCCTCCGCCCACGAGTCGGCAATGGAAACATAGTCAACTTCGTCAAGCGTGGTTTGATGAGCATCAGCGAAAAACACCCACTGTCGTTTACGCCCCAGGCAGCTGTACTTTGCTCATACCACCGAGGGCTCAATCCGTGGACAATTCATGCGCTCTTCTCGCTGATTGTGAAGGAGATCACGAAAGAGACTGAGCGTTTGCGCTGGGACAGAGGCGGCAGGAACTTGCAATACTCGATATCAGTCCGGGAGTTTCTCCATCGCCTAGACACAATGCAAGCGTTGTGGATGGACCCATTGACTTTTGAGATGATCTACGGCCGCGCGCCAGGTACGCTGGCAAAGGTGGCGTCTCAATGCGAAGCTTGCATTTTGTCTGCCATCGGATCTCGCCATGTCTTCCTCAATGACCTCCGCACTCACTGCATTGCTCGGACAGAGACCGTGAAGCCAGTCCTCCAAAAGATTGTTGAGTCCTGGCTTGCTCACTTCCCGTCGGAAACACAAAGGTCAATCAGCCGGGAGAGCTCTGTCTTGGCTGAGGAGATTCGGACCATACGCAGGGAAATTGTAGTAGCTCGTCATAAAAGGCGTGAAGCTAAGCGGCAACGCAAGGAACGCTGGACGCCGGGTCAGTCGAGCAAGAGCAGTAACTCGACATCTGTTCACGGCCCTCGGCGTTTTCCTTCTGGGAGGCAATTCACGTCGAGTCATTGGGGCCTTGTTTCAATCGAGGAAAATCCATTTGCCGACGTCGATAACAGCAACGAACCGTGGCAAGAAGAGGTTGGAAGCCTTGACGATGGCTTGGCGGTCCAAGACGGCTATGGACATTCTATCGACCGCGCCTCGGTGTACCGTGCCTTCGGCAACCTCGATGCTCAATCAGATCCCTTGCAGTCTCCAGCATTTGGGACAGGACTAGAAGCCGGCCGCAGCGAAGAAAATGTCATGTGGGAGGATGCGGTTTCGAGCAGTACAACTCAGGCACCGACGATTCAGCAACATGTGATGCCATTGCCCTCGACCAGGTCGGGACAGCATCCATTTTCCAATCCCCTCTCTACGCCAGTTCTCCAAGGCGACGCCCGACTCCGCAATCGTTTCCGCAATGTATACACTAGCAGTGTTCTTTCGAACAATGGACCAGCCCAGCATATCCTCACGCACTCTGAAGCTCCCTCCGCCGCCCTGCCCTACACCCAGCATCATAAAGGAGCTCCCAGCAGCGTATACACAAGCACCGAACCAGCCCGGCCTCACCCTCCACGAACCGATGTATCTACCTCCGCCGCCCAATCTCGACCCGGACCATCAGGCTCGACGATAAGTGACCCCGAGCGCCATCTTCGCCCAGACGCGGTTGTAAGTAACCCCTCCTCCCGGCCTCGAGATGACAGACCCGTGATACAGGATTACTCGACAACAGGCCTTTCTCGTTGCCCCGACCCGGTCTCGTCTGAGCACCCGAGCTGGCGCCCGATCGAGGATGAGAGATTAAGGTGGAAGGAACCGAGTGAGGACCCGGGACGACCAAGTTTTACGGAGCATTACAGAAACAAACAGAGGCGTGATCCCATGCCTCCTTCGGGATATCGACAGCATTATGGGCGGAAGCCGAGCACTCCACCACCACATCGGCCTTCGGCCTCTAGCCCGCAGACTAGAACGCCCACTGTTCCTTTCTCAACTCGGAACCCGACTCTGGACGAAGTTCGACGTGTGGCACCGGTGCGGGCTCCTGTGCCACCCAGCGATGCCTCGACTATCTGGCCCCATGACTCAGTCACTAGTGTCGGTATGCCCAGGTAAGTAATTGGGATGCGAAGCTTGCTGGTGTTTTGGCTTCACCTCAATCGTCAGTCGTCAGCGTATCAGAAGTAGGTGGTAGATTTTTTAGAGTCATTCAACTGGATTTGGAGGAACAGTCAACTTGAGCCTTTCACTCGTCACCGCAAAATTCAACGTGTGAATCAAGAATTGAACTATCTACCGGTCCAATGTTAAGATAGCAAAGACTGCCCTTGGCTTTCCGGTGTTCTCTCATTCTCCCTATGGTCAGAAATTAATCCACCTGTGAGTAAAGTACGATCTATTTTTCTCACTTCTCCAAATTATTTTCCAGTCTCGCAACATATCCACCTCAGTTTTCGTGATGAAAAGTGTGTCCCTGGCTTATCCGAGCGCAAGGAATTAGACTTTGACATCTGACTAGGGTGTGATGAGGGGCGGTAATGAAGGAGGAGACAAGGGGTAGTGAAAAGGGTAAGTGCAATGGAAAGGGAGACGAAGTTGAGAGGTTCGTCATTCTGAGTTGCTGCAATAAGCCATAAAGTAGAGCTGTTGTTTCGGAGCTGTGTTCGTGGTAACGCAACCTCCATGTCCAACCATCTCCCCAACAATGTGGGAGAGTATTTCGCGTTGACACGAGCGCGAGCCGAAAAACAGTGGAGAGGTTTATGTCGACCTGGTGAGACTCTGCTCTGTTTACACGCTTTGAGGGCCATCACGTGAGTTGTTAGCTCGGATCACACAGTTTGGGCTGAAATTACCAACCAACCTCAAAAGCATCATCCAACTTTGGGGAAACGACCTCGCATGTGTGGCCGAGAACTAGTAGACTTGTGAAAGTATGGGTATTAAGAACACACGAAGTCGGAGGTTTGAGCGGATGCTATTGGTTCTAGTGGTCAAAGACGTTGTCGCTGTCGTAGCCGTTACTGTAACAAGACTCCTCGCCTTCGAGGGAAGACTGGGCTCTGCGGTAAGGGTGAGTACGATTTTCCGGGATAATCGTAGGAGCACTCGGACTCGTCGCCCACATAGAAGGTGCGGACGGTGTCAATCTTGTTCGCCCAGTGCTGCCAAACGACTTGATCATACCACTCAATCCCGTGCGGGGTGTCCACCTTGTAGACCTGGTTGAGGCGGCCGGCCTTCTCGAAGTGGAACGAGCTCATGAGGTTATCCATCCACTTGAGGCCCTGCCCGATCTCGTTCTTGATCATAGTGTGAATGAAGATGCCTGTCATCGACTTTCAGCTGAACTGTCAAAATTCTCATCCAAGCCTATGGGGATGACTTACGATGAATATTACGGAAACCCGGCGTGTGGAAGGCGTCTTCTCCAGCAGCCGGATCATTCCAATTACACTCAACGTTTCCATAGTACAGGATCGAGGTTTGGGTAAGGAGCTGGTGAAGAAGGGCGCTGCCTATACCACCACGTCGATGCTCCGGGTTTACAAAAACGGTCGCCTTGACCGCTGGGGACGCAGTGCCAGTCAGTCCCCCAATCCCTCGCTCGTATGGCTTGAGGAAAGCAAACCCGTAGACTGTGATCTCGGGAGGCTCATCTTCCTGCTTCTGGGACTTCTTCCACTTCATGTACTGCCGGTAAGCATCGAGTGACGGCCAGTTTTTGACATCGCACAGATCGGCCTTCTGCACAGTTGCAACGACAAAGGGAAGCTTCTCCCTCTGGCACTCGGTAATGATGAACTCGAAACGCTGAGCTGAGACTGGGTTGGTGTCGGGAATCTGGTGATCATGGTCGGCCACGGCCGCGTTGTAAATCTCGGCGCAACCCTTCGCGTCGCTGAGCTGGACCGGGCGCAAGACACAGTCTGCCAGTAGCTTCTTCTCATTCGAGATTGGCATTATGGCGGTCTTGGTCGTGTTAGATGGGTTTTGGTTCTCGGTTGAGGCACATGCCTCGATGACTGGCAGATTTCGACGCTTCCGCTGCGTCTCCTCTTGCTGCCGACGCATCAGGTTCTGGCGGATGGTAATCTCACGATGGATGACCAGGTTGCTTGTCCAGTCACGGCGACGGTGGATCATCGCAGGTGTCATTCGGGTTTCCTCCTCGATGTCGACAATGGTATCGGGCTGGTCAATCTGATCTAAAAGCTGGCCGTTGGTCGGGTCGACGTCGTGCTTATGATGGTTGTCAATCTCGCCAAGAGAGGAGATGATGCAATCCACCGACAGCGTCTCAAGCCAAGCTTTGAAGGAATGGGAAACTGTTCCCAAAGATACAATCCCCACCAGCTTATCAGAAGGGTTGCTGAATCGGCTAGAGCCATACTCATCACTCGAACTGACCTCTTCGCCCACGCTGACATCCATAGATTGGTGACTCTTCTTGAACTTGTCAAATACACCTTCTCTCTCTGGAACGTCCATCAGAGCCATTTTGGTCAGTGGAGTCGACTTCTTGACGGACTCTGAAAGGGGTATACGGGGGTTGGCGTAGTCACCAGATGATTCCGTGTCGGACTCAGCATAGCAACTCGTGGTAGTGGTATGCTCTTGGTTCGCGACCTCGGCCTTGGCCTTGGCGGTACGCTTGTGAGGCGGAATGTATTCGGCGGCCGAAGCCTTTTGCACAGCTACGACAGAAGCCATGTCTTCTTCGTTGTCCTGAATGGCTTGACGTTTGGCGGCAATCCTGGCTTCCCGCTTTCTTCGGGTCTTTTCAAAGTTCTTTCTGACGATGTAGGCTCGCTGCTCAGCAATATACTTGAAGTGCCCCGGATTTCTAGCAATAATCTCGTCGTTGGTACAACTGTTGTTGTATTGGAAAGATGCTCGTCGAGCTTCGGGGCTAGAAGTAGGTTCGTTGAAGGAAGAGGGAGAAGGTTCTCTGTTTGGAACCGGAAGATTTTTGGCCCATCGAATCGAGGTAGTGCGCTGGCAGTCCCTGCTAGGTCTGGTAGCAAGCCCCTCGTAGAAGGAAGGAGCTCTAGGTTGGCCCTGCTGGTTGATGTTTGGCTCGCTCAAGGCTTGGGAACGGGAGGAGGAAACAACCCGATCAGAGCCGGTCTGGAGATGCGCATTTATGAGTGCACGAGGGTAAGGGCTACCCGGTCTGAAGAGGCTTACACCGCCACTATGGTACCCTCCATGGGTTGAGTGGCCTCCATTCTCGCCACTGCACATTTTAACCTCGTTGGAGTTTTCACATGTTGACATCTTTGATAACAGCTTGGAGTGAGATTCGTCAAAGAGACAGTGTACTGTGTTTAAAATGGAGTGCAAGTCAGTAAAAGCTGCAACAAGCCTGGCTCATTGTTGATAGAACAGTGTGTTTATTTACTTACCAATTCTCTGTGGTTGTGCTGCCAAAGGAGCAGGTCAGACGTTTACGTTGTTCCTGGATTTTATAGACGCATTAGCCTTGTGTACATGAAAGTGAAGTAGATCACAACAAAATATTGAGCGGGTGCGCGCTTCCAGAAGACTAACTGAGAGAAGATTTATGAGTTGGTTGCAGCCTCGATAAAAGCAGGTTTGGTTGGTATGTATGGTGGATTTTGAAGTTATGTAGGTGTGAGTTGAGAGGAAGGAGGGCCGGGATGGATTGATGGAGGGATGTATTTAGGAAGTGAGATACCTGAGAGCAGATATTTCCAAAAGAGACCTTCCGTTTACAGGAGGCAGGAGTGAGCGTCCAGACAGGGTAGACTGCTTCCCTTTCGCTGCTTCCTGCTTCCTAACCTCTTCCCACTAGTCGCCTTGACTCACTTAGTGCTTTATGATCTCCAGCAAGCCTTACGACAAGAGTTTAAAGTTATATCCATGAATTTTTTGCGTCACATAGCAGTGTTTGCGATTTGATTTGCTACATCATTACTGCGGTCGTGTGGATGGATAGTATTATTAACGGGCTTGAGAATTAAGGATATTGCCCCAAAACAAGCTATTCATGGCTGCCAATGATTATAAAAATTGACCATTGTATGAATAGACTTTAAAAAAAAGACTATCAGTTGCGCAAAGCCAGCTTGCTGGTCGTGGTATGATCTCGTTAGCAAATCACCAAACTTGACGATTGGACGTCGTTAATGTCGGTGAGTAAGCTCGGTGTACTCGGTGAGAGAAGTTGGTGGGACACACCCACCGAGGTAAACTGCCCACGATCTAATGCGGGGTCACGTGCCCCCCATTTGATCGTGCCAGGCGCCGCCGCCCGCTGTATGGCCTGGGTGCGGGCACCAGCAACAGTGCACCGCTAGGAAGGGGGTACAGCATCATGACCAACCCGGTATATCTAGCAACCTCAACCCTTGATCTATAGCCGAGACTCATTCGGGAGACCAAGCCTTCGAACACCTGTGAGATGTTGTCGATCCTCAGAAAGGCGCGTCTTAAGGACAAGGAAATGCGTATTCTGATGCTGTCAGTTTGTCACCCATATGCGTGTCGTGCACGTTGCTGATGGTTTCGGTAGAGGACTTGACAATGCTGGAAAGACGACGATAGTCAAGAAGATTATGGGTGAAGATGTTAACACAGTGAGCCCGACTCTGGGCTTCATCATCAAAACCATCGACTACGACGGGTATTGAGCGTCGCTCCTCCCGGTCATCAGGTGCAGGTGCTAACAACAACACAGATACAAGCTCAACATCTGTATGTGGTGATATGTAATGTTTTAGTGCTAGCTGCCTGACCATAACAGGGGATGTCGGAGGGCAAAAGACGCTGCGTTCATACTGGCGCAACTACTTCGAGAAGACAGATGCGTTGATCTGGGTTGTTGACGCCACCGACCGGCTGAGGATCGATGACTGTAGAGAGGAGCTGCATGGTCTCCTCCAAGAAGAGGTTCGTCGACCCAACGACATATACGAAGTGGGCACGGTCCATCGGTGCTAACCCTGATGACAGCGGCTATCCGGCGCGAGTCTCCTTGTCTTCGCCAACAAGACCGACGTCAACGGATGCATGGACGAGCAGGAGATCCTACATGTTTGGACCCAGACACGGCTTGACAAACTGTCCGGAGGTCTGGCTGACGTTCATTTTTATAGGGGCTGCAATTGGAGTCGATCAGGACGCATCAATGGCATATCCTGCGGTGCAGTGCCATGACGGGCACCAACCTCAAGGAAGGCCTGGCTTGGGTCGTGGAGGACGCGAAGAAGAGGCTCTTTCTGTACTAAGAGCTAGAGGCTCAAGATTTGGTGCCAGCGACGCCAGGCCAGCTCGCACAGGAAGGCCACGTTCACCCTCGGGCAGCAATCGAGGGGAATCCTGGCCATTCGTGCAGCTAGCCCCCGAGCGCGTCGTTGAAAGGCCGGGATAACCAGGAAGAGGCAGAGGCGGGCATGGAGGTCTCCAGGTCAATAAGGGGGCAACGCGAGGAGGTTGTCGGGATGTTCTGGAAGGGCGGCCCCAGTGAAGAAATAGATTCGAAGGTCTGTGGCGGGCTCGGGGGTTGGGGTCGACGTTGCGTAACGGGTGACAGATAGATGGGATACTCGGACATGCATTTGGAAGAAGAAAAAAACATAGGAATACAGGCCCCCGCGAACGCACCACAAGGGGAGTAGGGGATCGCATTGTAATTCTGCCCCAATGCTGGCATCACCATATGTCTCAGACGTCGAGAATGAGGGGCAGCTTTCGTGGATGGGGATGGGGATGTTAGTGTGTGGTGATGCGATGCGGAGCATTGCGTCTTGTGCTTAAATTGGGTCCTTTTGGTCCGACGAGGCCCGAGAAGAAGGAATACGAACGGGACCACTGCATGCTGAGGCTTCTCTTTCCGCCATTATTTGTCCGTCATTATGTCGCAGCTGTTGATCGTCAATTGCAGCAGCAACATCGGTGTCCTGAAAGGTCGGATGCCGGGCCATCCCTTGGGAAACCATGGTTTGGAACGACGTGATTGAAACGGCGCGGATGGGCCCAGTAGGTGCTGGGAACGGCGAAATTTGGTCCAAGGGCATCTGTCCCCTCGGGTACGAAATATATCGAATGTGAGACAGGGGTTGCGAGTGACCAATACGTTTCGGGCGGGGTACGTACCTCGATTGTTTTGGTTCTCATTTCTTTGTGTATTTCACGAGGTGCCGCGTTTGACTGCATCGTCGAGAGTTGCAGGCAGGCTGAGCTGGGCTGGGCTGATGAGTTGAGCTCAACGCCTGCAGACCTGCCAAAGGCGGTTGAGACAACGAAGAGCTCAAGGCCAACTGAAGAACACGCACGCTTGGAAGCTCTGGGCATCGTTGAAGAAAAATCGTTGTTGACATTGCGCTCACTTTGGGTTAGGCCAGGGTGGATGGTGGACTATGGACTGGGGACGGGGCCGACATCTGTGCTAACTCTGCGAAATTATCGGATGCTGCGCTAGACCTGATGGTACCTGACGTGCAGCCTGCCCAGCTGGCGTGCTTGAAAGGGCGTGGCAAGGCAAGGTAGACAGCTTGGGCGGGATGCAATTGTAGTTCGCAGCAACAGCAGCAGCAACAGCAGCAGCAACAGCAGCATCCGGGGGGCGAACCGTCAGCTTCCGTCCCGGCGTCGCCGTGCCCAAAACCTGCTTTTCCTTCGTCTTCTCGTCAGCCACAGTACCTCCACAGCTTTCTTACCTTGCCTTTGTTTACTTTGACCTTGCAGCGGAATCTCGTCCAAACAAAACAATCCCGGCCGGACGAAAAGAAAGGTCGCATCCAGAGCTGTCGTTACTGCTGGCTGCATTGCTCCAGCTTTTGGTTCGTTACCTCTCCTCTCCTCTACACTATCTAGCCTCTGCCGCCACCACCCTCACCCTCGCCCAGACACTCGGAACCACCTCAGTCTGTCCCCAGAGTGATAGCACAGAGGGAGAAGGTCGAGTCCCCATCAGCAGCAGCAAGTCCTGGACTCCTGCACCCTGCTCATCCCGTGCCTGACCTTGGGCTGCCTTGCCTTGCCTCACCTTGGGTTCCTTGCCCTGAGCCGTTGCCTCTGCTCCGCTCAGCGCAGTACCTTGCTTTGGCGCAACTTCCTTAGCGGCATCCATCCAAAAGTCGACGAACGAGAGGTACCTCACCCAACCCGATCCATCCCATCCTGTCCCATCCTGTCTGTCCCATCCCACCGCCGCCGCCGCCGCCGCAGACCAACCCAGGGCCAAGGTGGATGGGGGGAAATAGACAACATATCCTTCTCCAACAAAGACTTCACCCGCTGCCTTACCTGCTCGCCTTGCCACGACATACATTCTAACCGGGGGGAATCCTGCGCCTACAGAACCACCTGTTTCCATCCCTCCCCCACTCCGCAGCCGTGTCATGACTCTATCTCCCGCCTCAACATGTCGGAACAAACAATGGACGACGTCTCCAAGTTTTTGCAAGACGTCAAGGAGATGAATGCTCGCCGCACCGAAGAGGACGACGCCCGTCAACGCGAACTCGACGAAAAGATACAGCAGGAGAAGAGGGAGCGCCAGGCCCGTCGCGCCGGTACGTCTGTTTGTGTTTCTCTTGTCCTCGTTGCTCAGCTCAGCTCAGCTCAGCTCTGCTTTGCTCCGTCACCTCGACCTGCATCGCTGTCTCTGTTCTTTCTACCTCCCCCTCTGCCCTTGTTATAAGCTTTCTTTTCCCCAGCCAAGGCACAGATCATACTTTGCGTCGTGTCATGCCCATCCGCCTACTCGTGCTCGTGCTCGTGCCGTGCTATGTTCAGGTTCAGGTTGCCCTCAACCAGAAAGCTGAGCTACTGACGGGACGGCCGCCGCACTGGGCGACACGCGAGCGACGCCTCAACGCCTTGACACCCACTCCAATAACCACAAATCGCACACACGGCCGTGTCTATTGTTTTCCCATATTGGACCGTCGTGGGGGAAAAAACTCTCAACACGAAATTTCTGTTCCCCAATTGTCGTTGTCTTCATCCCTATCTAGTTGCGCATGCCGTGTTTTGCTTTGCAGCAGGAGAAAAATTGCATCATCCCTTCTGACAACATTTGACAGAGCGCGCTCGATCCATTTCCCCTCAGAAGTCGTCCCCGGCCAACACCCCACCACCTTCGTCTCGAGGCAACACGACGCAGCTTTCCGATGACCTGAGGCTGTCTTCTCCTGGCCTTGAACACACCGGCAGCCCTCGTCCCCACTCTCGCGGAACCCCGGCTCCCGACACCATGGAGAGCTTGTCGACCTCCCCCACCAAGGAGAACGAATCCCCCTTCGACGCTGACAATAAGCGATCGAGTGTGGCCTCCCCTACCGGCGGCGTACAAGGAGCGCGGCCGTTATCATGGCAGAGACGGCCCAACTCTCAACATTCGGATCGATCCAAGAGTCGTCCTCTGTCCGTTGTTGCCGCCGAGAACGCGGCCAGGACCTCACCGAACCCCACATCAGACCCCTCCTCCGCCACCGAGCAAACGTTCTCGAGGGACCAGATATCCCAAGCATTGGGATCCAAAGACCCTGCTTGGTTCCGTCAGACGGCTGATCGTGCCAGCGTTGGGTCGGCTGCCAATCGCAAGAGCCAGGTGGAGGACACCGATACCACCGACATGTCTTCAATGCGCGCCCACCAGCTCCCCGGCTTGAGCCGCAGCTCTTCGACAGACTTGTCGCCTGAACACTCGAGCCCCACGAAAGAAAACAGGCTCGGCTCTCCACTCTCATTGTCCAGCGCCCAGAGGCTTGACCCTCCGGCCGAGATCTCCTCCGAGAATGACCCCACCGCGCTGCGACGGATGTCAGTCATGTCTTCAGGCTCCGGTCGCGCGTCGCCCACGAGACCCGTTTCGCCTACCAAGGGCATGGGCGGCTTCGTTCAAAGCGCCATGATGAAGAGGTCGGACAGTGTGAAGAGATGGAGCGTAACATCGCCCCCGGGACTTGTACGCGCAGACTCGGCTGCCTCGAGTCGAGCCGGCGAGCCTAGGCCACGTCCGCAGAGCATGTTCTCGCGCGATGGTGCAGTCACGCCCATCGGCTCATCTCAATCGCATTCTCGCTCTCTTTCCCGCCCCGCTTCCCGGCCTTCCTCGCGCCCTACCTCGCGGCACAGCAATCAGGAGCAACAGGACGAGACCGAAGCCACGCCCAAGGCCCCCGCCGCGGCCCCGCCGCTAGAAGCCAAGCTAGACACCAAGGAGGAGGAGAGGAAGGAGGAGGAAGAGAAGGTGACGCCGCCATCCAGCCCTTCAAAGACCATGGATACTAGGAGATGGAGCCCCACGAAGGCAAGCTGGCTGGAGACTGCGCTGAACAAGCCCGACGTATCAAAGCCCAAGCCTCCACCCACGGCAAGCCAGCCAGCCTGGATGGTCGAGCTCAATAAAGCCAAGGCGCACAAAGCTGCCAATCCTAGTGTCGAACTCGGCCGAAGCGGTTCGGTGGCGTCAAACAAGCATGAAGTCAGCATTGGTGGGTTGATGCGGTCGTCGCCAATGGGCAGCCACGAGGCCAAGCCGTCCGTCAGCGGGCTCAAGGGCATTTACGCACCAGTGAAGACTCACAAGACAGGCGGCAGTATTGGCAGCCCGAGCCTGCGCAGCAGCGCGATCAAGAGCCCAACGGACGAGAGCAAGCCGGAAGAAGACACTGCGCCCGTCGAGATTCCCAAGCGATCGTCCGTCACTGACAGCCCTGCTGCGGCCAAGGTCAAGCCCGAAACCCCTCCCAAGAAGGATTTCCGAACCGGCCTCAAGTCTCGAAACGTCTCGGGAGATGCTGCATCTTCCAAGGATTCAACCAATGAGTTGCAGAACGTCTTTGGCAACTTGCGGCGGACGAAGACTCAAAACTACGTTGCGCCAGACGAGTTGAAATCCAACATCTCGCGCGGCAAAGCGGCCTTGAATATTACAGGTGGACCGAAGCCGAGTGAGCTCAAGGACGAGTTCAAAGAGGCGATCCTGAAGAAAAAGGAAGGCTTCAAAGCTGCTCAGTCCCAGGGCAAAGGCGTGACTCGAACCAAGTCCAATGCATCCGAAAATCCAGTTCCTGAAGCTCTGTTGAAGAGGCACGCGCTGAGTAAATCCATCTCGGGCAAATCAGATGCGACCTCGCCTTCTGCCATTGCACATCGCAAGTCTGTCAGCGAGCGATCAAAGTCCGTCTCGAAGGACGAGTCGAGCGAGTCCATCCCTTCGCCTCAGTCTCCTTCGATCAAATCCCCCACGACCAAGACGTCTACTGCTCAGTCCCCAACTGAGCCAAGGCCCACGACGCCAACTCCCCAGAAAGAGGCCAGTGCTCCTGCTCGGCTCCAAGGACGCGCCGCAGCCAGCGGCTTGACGGGCCGTCTCAACCCTGCGCTTGCGGGGCTCTTGGCTCGTGGTCCTCCACCCATGGCTGGGAACGGAGGACGTGATGCCGAAAAGTCGGAGGAATCCAGCGGAGCAACCACCGAACCTACGACTCCGGGCCCACAGCTTACGCACATGACTAAGGGTCGTGCTCGCGGCCCGAAGAGAAAGGCTCCATCCTCCAAGGCCCCTTCTGCAAGTGCCCCTAGCATTGAGCCGGCAAACAAGCTCAAGCTAAGCCCGAAAATCACCTCGCCTGCGAGGGAAGAGCCGCCTGTTGTGGCCGAGAAACCAAAGGGCCCCGAAAGGGAGGCCCCGGCGTCTATGCACGCTCAGGTGGCTGCCCAAGAAGCTGTCAAGAGCAGGCCCGCGCCTTTTAAGCCTTTCGGAAGACCCGCCGATGCCCCTGCCGAGAAGCCTCTCGAGAAGCCTGTTCTTCCCGCTAAGGAGGAAGAGCCTGTGTCGAAGCGCAGATCCCGGTCTCCTACGATGAAGCTCCAGTCCTCTCCGATAAAGCAAGTTGAGGAGAAGCTCAGCGAGCCCACTTCCCAGCCCACTTCCCCTAAGAAGCTGGACATGAAGAGAGTGTCTAGATTCTTCGAAGAAAAGAACCAGGAGAGCCCGAAGCCTGAGAGCCCCAAGAGGGAGGCCGCCAAGACGGACAGCCCGAAGAGAGAGGAGCCAAAGACGGAGAGCCCGAAGCGAGAGGAACCCAAGATGGAGAGTCCGAGGAGGGAAAGCCCGGCTTCAACGCCCAGCATCAAGCCTAAGCCGGTCTTTGAAAAGCCCTTCAGCCCCCCGCCACAGAATACTGAGGAAATTTCTCCCGTCAAGACTTTCGGGCGGCCCCTACCTCAACCCACGCCAAGCCCTGCGAAGAAGTCGTTTTCTGACAACGTGGAGGAATCTGCCACCCCGGTGAGGACGTTCGGACGGCCCCTGCCGGAGCCCACCCCCAGGTCCCCTGTTCGGTCTCCTATTCGGTCCCCGCCGCCTCACGATCAGACGGACAGCCCCCATGTGGCGCCTCTGAGAACATTTGGTCGGCCCCTGTCGAGACCCAGCTCACCTCAGAAGTCCAATGACAAGGTTGATAGCGAGCCTGTCGTCTCCGTCAGGAATGCCGCGGCGATGTTTGGTGGTTCAGTTGTCCAGTCGCCACCTCTCGAGACAAGGTCGCGATTTGAAAGTCCTGCGTCTCCAGTCGAAAGAACAAGCACCCCTCGAGGGTTCCGCTAGGCCTCTGCCAATCCCAGCGAAGCCATCGTCACCTACACCTGTCGCATCGCCGGTCCGATCCCCGACCAAGTCGGGCTCGGAGGTCTCGGCCTTGCTGGACGACTTCTTTGGCACACGGCGGCCGCAAAGAGAATACCGCCTCGATACTGCCGAGGTGTTGATGAACAAGCCTCGTGTCCGCGACATCCAAAGCCAGGGCGCTAGACTCTTCCAGATTACTGGTGACGGCAAGAAAATCCCGGTTCCCGCGCACAACGAGCGCATCTTATTTGAGCGAGAGATGTACATTTGCGCCAACGTGTTCACGAACGAGGCTGGCAGGAAGGAGACGGAGGTGTACTTTTGGGCCGGTGACGAGGTACCGGAAGCGACCATGGAAGACGCCGCTCTCTTCGTCAACCGTGAGGCTCGCTCGCTCGGCGGAAAGGTCATCAAGATGCGCCAGGGCAGGGAAACGCCGGAGTTCATCATGGCGCTTGGAGGCATGATCATTACCCGCCGTGGCACCAACGCCAAGTACGACTCGTTGGCACCCAGCATGCTCTGTGGTCGCCGCATGCTCGGCCAGGTTGTATTTGACGAGGTCGATTTCTCGTCTACGAGCCTTTGCTCCGGGTTCCCATTCCTGATTACACAGTCTGGAAAGTGCTATCTCTGGAAGGGCAAAGGCAGCGATGTAGACGAGCTGAGTTGCGCCCGCCTCATAGGTATGGACTTGAGCCTGATGGGCGAGCTCCTGGAAATCGAAGACGGCAGCGAGCCGGACAGCTTCTGGGCCATCTTCAACGATGGCACGAAGCCGCATTCCGCGGACCATTGGCGGCTGAAATCCAACTATGACAAGTACTGCCAGAGACTGTTCCGCTCGAACGCGTCTGCGGCTCAACAGGTGAGGCGTTGTGTACTGTTGCATCATTGAGTGGCGACTAATATCGATGATTACAGGTCTATGAAATCAGCCCTTTCACACAGGCCGACCTAGATCCCTCGGGCATCTACATCCTGGATGCATTCTTCGAGATGTACATCATTGTCGGCAGAACAGCACAAAGCCAGTACGGCTCCTTCCGCAACGCTCTCGATTTCGCACAGGAGTACGCCATCCTGGCCAGTGGCATGGAAGACCGTCCCTTCATCCCCATTTCCACGGTGGTTCTAGAGGGCATCCCGAAAGACCTCAAGAGCGTGTTCCGGAAGTGGCGAGACGAGGCCAGCCCAACCATAATGCCGCAGAAGACGCCCGGTCTGAAGCGCGGAAGAAGTCTGCGCGTCGTTCCCCTCACGCACGCGCTTCAAGCGATGAGTGAGTAAGAAGACCACAATAGCCTCAGTATCCAGACGGCGGGGTGGGGGGGGGGGCGGCAAGGAATGGAGTTTGAAAGCAGGCCAGGTAGGGCGGCGGGCTCGATACACTGTTTTAAACCAAATACCCGGATGCTTGGAGGGGAGTACGTACGCACGAGAGATGGCAGAGAGTATTGTACATGATTGTCGTCGCATTTGCAATGGTTTGGGAGAAGGAGGGGCGGTTCGGCGACGGGCGTTTACTGTTTAAATCATTCCCACCGGTTTGGGCTGGGCTGGCTTGATTGATCATCATGTACGGCGAGGATATCGATGCGGCAGCAAGTGGGCAACCACCACCGTATCGTGGACGAATAGTTGAAGAAGGCATTCGAACCAAAACCAAAACCAAAACCAAAGTCGCTGTCGACGTGCTCGACGTTGGAACGTTGTTCAGAATGGCCCCTTCCCAGTGCTTCCTGTCCAGCTCCGACCTTGGCGGGTGCGAGTTCGGGCCCAACGGCCAGCCGATCTCATGACATGCAAGTAACGAGAGGGACTGTGTGATGGCGGGAACGCTTTCGTCAATTGAACACCAAGGGGGGGGAGAAAGAGTATACACGGTTATAACTAATCTTGACCCCTCCGCTACGACCACCTAATCAGCGCCGACAGCTATGTACGCGGCGGGGACGACGCATTCGATCGCTACCCCCAACAATGAACCCAAGAGTCTGGCGCCCTCCAACCCCCCCCCCCCTCTCTCTGTGCGGCAACTCCTTTCCGCGTGGTTTGTATTCTTGTTGGGTGTTTATGACTTGGGTATATTGAGGCTTTGCACAAACTTGTCTTGTGCAACTACCGTCTTTCTTCTCTTCCTATCGCTTCATACACATCCCCGAGCGTCACCGCAGGACGAGAGGTTGCCTCATGACTCGTCCTCGGTGTCGGTGTTTGTCTCGCTCGTGTCGTCCTCGACGTCGTCATCCGTGCCGCTCTCCTCGTCCGAGTCCTCCACTTTCCTGCGGGGCTTGGTGGCGCCAGGTACGCTGCCGCCCTTGAGGGCCTGCATCTGGCCGGCTATCGAGTCTGGGGTCGGTATTAGCATCGTGCCGTGCGTCGGAGCATTGGGGTGAAGCTTACCTTCGTCGGGCTCACTAATGTCATCCTCGGCAACCATCGCCGCCGCCTTGCTCGCCTCTTCGACGACCAGGGTAACCTCCATCTTGGTATCGAAGCCGACGTAGCTGTCGCACACGACGTGCATAACAAAAGTGTAGTGACCAGCCTGAGGGGGGGCTGCGAACTGGGCCTTGAGGGTCTGCATGTTGAAGGTGGGCTTGCCGTCCTCGCCGAAGATGGGCTGGTCGAACTGGGTGAAGGTGAAGGGTGGGACGGCCATCTTGCCCTGCTTGGAGTCGGTCAAGAAGACATACCACTTAGGGGCGTGGTCGCGGGCGAAGTAAGGGGCGTGAGCGAGGGGGGGCAGGACGGGCTTGTCGTCGACGGGAACGGGCTTGCCGTCGGGACCCTTGGTAGTCTTCTTGCGGCCGAGGTAGGCCTCGAGGTCATCTTCGGGAGGGTCGATGTCTTCCAGGTCCAGCTCGTTGACCTCGGGAACGTTTTCGCTGCCGGGAGGGACGATGCGTCCCTTGACAACAAGGGTGACCAGGGAAGAGGGGATGATGAAGCGCTCGCCGGTGACCTTGAAGAAGGCCTTGGCGACACGGAGCTGGGGCAGTTGGCGGGCGACACTGACGGCAGACCTGTACTGGTCCTCGGAGAGGAGCTTGTTGCGCACCACCATATTCCTGCGGAGCTCGTCGGGCAAGTCCATGAACTGCTGGAGGGAAACGTGGACCTTGGAGTCGCCTCCCTCGACCTGGCGGACGATGTCTCGGGTGAAGTGAGGCAGTTGAAGGAGCGGCGAGGCCTTGGGAGGAAGGGCCTGGATCAGGTGCTGGCTGGTGGAGTAGGCGGCCAAGATGGGACCAGTGTTGCCGTAGGCCTGGGCGATGGCAGAGAAGGACCGGGTAAGGGCGTGGGCGATAGGGGCAACCTCGTACTTGGCGCTATCGAGGGCCGAGTCCTCGAGTTCGACGCGACCGAGGTAGGACCACAGAAGAGCCAGAGCCTTCCGGCGTACACCGTTGTCGAGGTCCTCGAGAGCTTGTTTGTCCTTCGGAGAAGTCCGGCCTTTTCGGCGTTGGCGAGGAGCTTCGATTCGAGCTTGGAAAGGCCAGACTCGGCCTTGTCGCCCTTGAGGACACTGTCGAACTCTTTACCGCTGCTCAAGGCAGTGACGACACCACCCTCGTCGACGTTCTCGTCATAGGCGCGGAACAGGTTGTTGGCGCTCTCCATGAGCACGCCATCCTTGGACATGCGCTGAGTGCCGTACCACCAGGAGCCGACCAGGTAGGGCAGGAGGACGCCGAGGAGCAGGGTGTAGGCGAGGACGACGTATTTCCCGTTGCCGTCGGAAATCATGAACTGGGGGAGGGCAATGCCGATGCTGAAGCTCTGCTTCCCGTCGGGGTGGCCATACTGAATGTAATTATTGCGGATCTCCTCATCGGTGAGCGCCTGGTAGGCCTTGGAGATCTCGACGTAGGCGTTATTGAGGGACTCTATGGTCTCGTTCTTGGCCGGGTCGGGCTTGACCTTGTCGGGGTGCAGCCTCCTCGAGAGCTGCTTGTAGACCTTTTTGATCGCCTTCTCGTCGGCAGACTAAATCGGGCGTGTCAGCATGCGGGAACAACGGAGAAGCAGAAGGGGGGGAAATGCGATTCGGTGAGCAAGAGTGATAGACGTACGTCAGAGACACCGAGGATGTCGTAGGGGTTCCAGATCTTTGGCGTCACGGTCTTGGTGTGGATGATGAGGTAGATCATGCCAGCCATGACGGCGAGGCCAACGAGGACGGCAATAACGCGCACGGTGCGACGCTGCTTCTTCTGGTGGGCCTTGCGCTGCTTGTCGATGAGGTCGACATGTTCGGGCTTGAAGTCGCTCTGGATGCGCGGGGCCTTGGCCTCAATGTCCTTGGAGGGGAAGACGAGGGTGTAACCGAGCGGCAGGGTGATGATGCTGCTGATGGCGAGGATGAAGAAGGGGTAGAACTGCGCCTCGGCGTCGTACGAGTAGTCGGAACTCATGTTGACGACGTGGCGACGAGCTCGAGAGCTCCGGAGGTGGTGCGAGTGGTGGAAAGGTGGTCGTTT